>JYFJ02000553.1:0-123038 GCA_000934665.2 Catajapyx aquilonaris
AAAAAAAAACACTGAGCTCCATGGGGCCCATAGTTTCCCATCGAGTTATTCCAGCACTTTTCTGTGTTCCCTTTTCCGGATAAGATGAGGCCCATTTAGTACGGAACCGGTCGCAGACAAAAGGTCGTGGGTCACCCACAGGCGGTTCGGTGCCGATATTCAAAGCTGGCATCATTGAAAATCATTAAGTTGGATTGGTTTCCCGGGTACGCTTATCGATTAAACAACGCGTTGAATTATCCAGTCTCACTCCATTCCAGCGGCAGATGAACGAAAATAATACATGT
Organism: Catajapyx aquilonaris; assembly: GCA_000934665.2. Taxonomy (NCBI): domain Eukaryota; kingdom Metazoa; phylum Arthropoda; class Diplura; order Dicellurata; family Japygidae; genus Catajapyx; species Catajapyx aquilonaris. The sequence goes on from JYFJ02000553.1 coordinate 288, forward strand.
ACATTTTCCCAATTATTTTTTCGGAGAGTTGGTCCGCCTACACTGCAGGTACGTTAAAGCTGGGAGCTTGGGTTGTAAAATATATCCCAGCGCACTCTAATTACCGAGGTTTAAAGCGCAATCTCCTGCAGCCTACTCTCTAAGCGCAAATGACGCACTAGCCAGCAGCCCCAACTAACGCAACAACCCGGTATTAATAAACAATACACCAACACAAATATAATTCCCCCGGGCATTTGGGCCGTGTAAATGACAAAACATTCTGTCCCCACCCACGCGTGCTGACCAATTTTTAAAGGGCTTCGCGGCGTCTATCACCATCCCACACCATCCTTGCATTTTATTTAAAGCCCTTTCTACCCACTTGATTCAAGTATACATGCCATGTGCGAAGGGATCAACAATTTAGGGTTTCACACACACTGATGCAGTGATGCCAAGTTTAGCCATAGGCTACTTGGTATAACTTTAACTTTACAAACTGTGGGACGAAGGGGTTGGGGCTAGGCCTAGTTCCATGTGTCGCTGCCCCCTATAGAGCCGGGAATGCACGTCACAAGACTATACGTTCGTATCCATTTGTGCAGACACTGTGCATTGAAGAGAAAGAGTTGGAACCGATACGTATCGACCATAATTTCCATTTGGATCGACACATCTGGACCCCCGAATCGCAGCATCTGGGCCCCTTCGACCTCCTTTTAAGTTCCCTGTCCTGTTGAAACCTTCTTCTGTTTCCAATCACCCTATGCAGTTCCTATATAGGTGGAAGTTTTTCTTTTTTTTCCTTCGAGATGTTTAAAAATAGGTTGGGGGACAAAAGGAAGGAGGAACCGGCTACAGTGCCAAAGACGGGCCTCTTTTTTTTATATGAAAGGAAATGGGCAAAGAATCGATGGCGTCTTGGGCGCCGATTTACTGGCCAAAAGGAAGAACTCATGGCAATATAGAGAAACTACTCTCTGGAGATGGCCTGGTAATGAATGGGTCCTCGGTCCATTCCCTTGATAAATTTCCTCGCACCTTAATGATTTATTCATTCTATAAAAGTTGCAATGTGGGCTCCAGACCAGGTCGTGGGCCAGTGACCCGTTCCCTAAAGAATGTATCGAGTATTGGTAACGTAATTCCCCCGTGTTTACACTGGGTCCGCTTTCAGGCAGTCACAAAAAGCTATTCACGTGTAATCCCCTTGCAAATACCCGAAAAAAACCCAGACATTTTCACCACTAATGAGTTATCCTCGCTGTATTGTTGATGCATGATTCAATTCCGATTTGAATTCCGTCAGGTCTACAGGGTGTCACATAATTCATGTCCGGTGTTTGGCACGAATTGTATAAGTTCCCCAAAAAAAGGAAGCTCATTAGCAAACATGTCATACACGACCTAGTTCCGCGTCCTGAATACTCGATAGCAAGTCAGGTGCAAATTCCTGACAGACTTTGGGCATAAAACTTTCCAACTCAAGCTGCGTACACGCAACAACTGCTGCGAATTAGGCACTTTAGAGGTCTCTCCACAAAACCCGAACCTCTTCCAGTCTTCTCAAGCAGTCGTGTCAGATGCAGCTTTTACAACCCCACAAGATGCCTGAGAGAGTTCGATACCTCTTGCCAATTTATTTAGTAACTTGCGGACCTCCCCCCACAAATTGAAGTTTCCCTTGCAAAATCTATTCAATCTATGGGCATTCACCCATTCATTGCGCGGTAAATGGGTTGCGCCATGCACAAATTTGCTGGCTTTATGTGCAGCAGACGGAGGCATTCGTACGCAAATAAGGGATGCACCCCCCCCCCTCCTCTCATGACTTATACCTCTCAGCGCTATGTAATTAAGTCCAATAGGGGGGGCCTTAACCGCAGTAATTTCCGCAATTAATCGATGCCGCAAGTTATGCAGGCTCGCCACAAATTCGCCGCTTCCAACAATGCGATGAAATATAATCTTTTTCTGTGCTCAGCCAAGCCTGCAGTTTTTTTCCGTTTTTTTCGCAAAAAAAAAGCGGCTTACTAAGCCAGATTTAGCTGGAAGTAGACTTAAAAAAAGGAAGTGTTGGTGGAATACGTTGGAGCCTCAAAGTTCTCATCGCGGTTTCTTCCCCTTCGTCCTCCACCATCGCAGCTCGGAATTAGTGTCCCTAAGCCTGCGGAATCCTCTTTTACCGCCCAAGTAATGGCAACACTTCATCAGGAATTTATGCACCAGAGCCACAGACAACAATGTTATCAGTTGAGTGGGTTCTCTTTGCCAACTGGAGTGCAATCCAGCTGCGCATTGGACCAAAATTTCCTTCAGGACATCCTTTTTTTCTCACTCTCTCTCTCCCCCTCCTCCTCCTCCTCTTCTTCTTCTTCTCAGCATACCCTGAAACCAACCAATCCGTCACTCGTAAATCTGTATCGAGCGAAACGACGTGACGCCAGCCAGCTCAACCAGAGGGAAAATAAATCGATGCATGAGGTCTAATCTCCTTTTTTGGGTCTTATCCCGCGATTGCCACCATAAAATGCACACTTCAATCGGGCACTATAAGGAAACTAATTGCAGCAATTCAACTACTCATCGACTTCACCTTGACCATGCAATACCTTTGGCATTCAGTATTCTCTCAGGCATTGTTCTCAACTCAGATATGTGCCTAGCGTCTATGTAGGACATTATTTTGTACAGAAATCTTACATTAGCTATTGTGTTAGTTCAGTTGTTCATAAAAATTCTCGAGTTTAACTGACAAAAAAAAAAAAACCTTTTGTCTTTCATTACCTAACAAACCAACAAATTTTCCTGCTGTACTCGTTTTTCTCAAATGTCTGTAAGCGGATACAGTTGTGACTGAATGTAAATGGCGGTTGTGTGTCCCCCTAATAATGACCCAAAGGTCAGAGAATGAGGTATGTAATAAATAAATAAAATAAATAAACTTACAAAAAAAATTCAGTCATATCTGGGTTAGACTAATCGGAAGGACTTCAGTATTGGGAGACAGAATGTGGCAGGGGTCGGGCACGCTGCACCAACCTACCCCATGACCTAACTTTCATTCCAAGCAGATCCACGCATATCCTTCAGCAGAAACAAGCCTAAGTAGCTAAGAAAGTAGCTAAAAGTGCGGGGTCTCTCGATATGAAAGCGTAGCCGAAAAATCATTCGATTAAGTTACAGTATAGGTTAGGTGACCTTAATCTGTGCTGTAGAAAGAGCGCAGGAAAATTTTGTTTGTACCTATAGGACAACAGAGATTAGTGTCCGAGTTAGTGTCATGTCCGAATCTTGGGAGGTGACCATAAACAGGTCCGATAGAAATGCAACGACCACAGCTGCTGGCTTTAACCTTTTTGATGAACCTTGGGTCGTTGGGCACTTCTGTCTCTCCCAACGGTCGTTTCTGCCCAGCCAAATGAGGCTTAAGCCTCTTGCTGCAGCACGCCTTAGCTTCTCTCTCTAGCTCTGGCAACAGCAAGCTACGGAAACCCCCCTCCCAACAACCTATTCCGGACCATGCAAGCTCCAAATCTCCAGGGGTATACCCCACTGCATAGTCATCGGTCCCAGTGAGTCACGGGTCCTAAAAAGAGTGACCGCCATAGGCACTGTATCACTGTGAAACGCAGGGCTCTACAGGGACAGAAAGAGGTTTCGTTCGTGTGCAAAAGGGGACACGACCAACGACTACTTTTCAGCAGTATTTTTTTTCCTGGATGGGTTATATAGCTAGGACCAGTTTTAATGTGGTAATCCGGCCAAAATACACTCGTTATTTGCGGGATGCGGATAAACCTGGGTGGATTATCCACGTCCAAATATTTAAAAGGCGTGAGATATTGAGATGTGTGTCCTTGTCACACTTTACGCCCGGGTATTTTGTTCTCGTCTGTAGTGAGAAGCTCGGTATTGGCAGGTAGCTCTGGGCGATGGATTATACTCGCGCCTGATGTGCATCCATCTTCTGCACAGCCCTTTGCAAATCCGGCAGCATAACTTTTCAAGGACGATCCGTTTTCAGCAACAATAAGCTCAATTGGTCCTGCATATTCGGATAATTCAGCATCACAAGTCGTGCTGTGAAAAGACGAATGCGGATTATATTTCCCCACCTTGTTTTCAGTTTAATCTCAAAATGTAGAGCCGGCAAAAATCAATCTTGCCGCACTTCCACCAACAAAAGAGCGAAAGGGGAAAGAATGGAAAAAAAGGCAATTCCAGTATATACACCTCCGCGACCCCAATATTGATAGAAATCCCAGACAGCGGCGGTGGGCCAGCTCAAGTCAGCTTTTGGGTTGAGCAAGGGCAGCAAAAGTGAGTTGTGCACTGCCTTTTGCAAGAGTGCGAATAGTTGGCAAAAGAGGCTCAAAAGCTGCTGGGGAGGGCCAAAAGGCAGCAGTGAAGGGGGGGGGCAAACAACGTACAGTGCTTTCCCAGCCAACAGTTATTGGACTCTTTTATGGCGAAGCTTTTATTGGTTTATTGTAGCCCCCCCCCCCCCTTCTACACCAAAAGAACTCTGATTTGGCACAATGTCCAAGCCAATATTATTTTCTTGCAAGGTATCTTTTTTTCCTGCGTTGCAAATTCGCGCGGCTCTCCTGCAAAATCTGATAACATTTTTCACCTTACCGCCCATTTGCTCTCCGGAAATTAAAACCTGATTGTCTCCCCCCGTCCCCTCCCCCCTCATTTTTTGTCATGTCCTCCCACACCCTCCCTAAAAAAGCGAGACATCATTAGCAGCTGATGTTCGATGTCTCCAGCCTGTCGCGCCCGAACAGTAGGCGTCCCTTTTAACAAATGAATGCGAAATGAGAGGACGTGCTTTTTTTCCCCCTGGGGACAAACCTTTCGGCTACACCTCCTCCTCCTCCCTATATACATGGCCGACCATTGATCGAGAGGACTACTCTTGTCGGAGAGGGGGAGCTTTAATTAGATTTTTGTCCCCGAAGCGAATGTGCCGCATCCCTGCGAAAAAGATGTGCGTCCAGCCAATTCAACATTTTTTGCTTAGTGCGTTTTCAAAGGCACCCTCCGTTGGTCCTAATGCGTCAACACGGTCATCAACAGCCCCAGAATCGCCCCACGAAACCCACTCTGATGAGAATGGCATATCATTCGGCCCTCTAATTCCGCTCTGGGGAGTGTTTAATGCGGCTCAATATCGGGCGAGGAAGCTGCGTTTTAAATATCCGGGGGAGATAACCCTGCAGAGAAAAAATATATGGCGGAATGCGCAGTATTCCAGAAATGGTTGGTCATGAATTGGGCTCATTAAGTGCTAATTAAAAAGTTGAGTGATTGATTACGAGCGTTACGCGCGAAATCGAGTGAGTCCCCGGTTCTCTCAAGTTTGAGGCGGGGAAATTAGATATTTTGTTCTCGACGGAGTTTAATTACTCATTTTGCTAATTCAGCTCCAGTGTACAGTTGCTGGAGTATACTTCGCAGGAAGAGATGGTTAAAGCGAATCGTACAGCAGCGTGAGAGTCAATTAGTTACTGTTATAGTGTTGAGAACGTGTCTCTTTAACCCTATACTATAGCGAATGGATAGTTCCCCCCTCCCACCCACCAGAGGCGCTGCCTCCAGACCATTTCGCAGGCGCAGAACTGGGCCAATAGGAAGCGTCGCGGTAACAACAATATGCTGCGGACCAATCAGAATGCTTTTACAAACAACGAATGAAGGGCTGGGTGTATGAACGTAAAAACCAGATTGGTAAATAACGCGAGTGTTATTCGAGTAGACTTTTTCTCCTTGACAAGGAAATTCGAATGGGACAATAATGGCATAGAATGTTGTCAAGTCTCATTTCCGTTCCCAAGTAGCCCAAAGTCACCCGCTTGTAGGCTTGATTTTGGCGGATAGAATGTACCCGGAAAACCGGGAATTGGCCATGACACTTATTTACCGTCCACTGAATACGAATCCTAAAACCGTTTGACGCTATCTCTTTCGGTTTGAGCCCTGATACCTGACCACGGACGGACCCATTCTACTTGTATAATACTTTTTTCAATTAGAAAAAGTCTAGAGCTGCAATAGAAATGAATTTGTCGGAAAAATCAAGAATACCACTTTTCAAGTTGAGTCTGCAACTATAGCCTTCAGAGGTGGTTCTCCCTCCCAAATATTCTCGGCCACATTGCATTGTAATCATACGCGTCGACCCCCTGCAGAGTCGGCATTGTTGTCCGTGTGAAATATGCACCAACGTTCAACCCCCACGACCATCGATTTGATTATGTGGGAACCGGCCATTAAAGAATCACCGGCCAAGTTAGACCTTTCCCCTTTTGTACCGTCGTCCCCCGATCGCAACAGTTCAAAGAGACCTTATACCGCCATAATGAAATTGGTGCGAATTAGCCCATAGTGCACTCCATCGTTGATTAATAAAAAAAAGGGTGGCCTTTGACTTTTCCCTGAAGTTCCGGACACTTGAGTTGAACTAATTTTTCACAAACATTTTCGCACATGTCTCTGCTGATTACAGATTGCATCTTTCTTTGCTAATTAAGTGCTGAGCTGGGGAAATGTGGGGGAGGATGGTATTTATAGGGCCCGAAGGTGTTTTGAGGGGGTTGCAAGGCTGGGAGCCGGCCGCACCAGCTCATCATTTTTGCAACCACCTCATTACTCAACGTCACATTACTCGGGAGGTCCGCCAGCCCACAATTAGAGCCCTGTTTCGCATCTGTTGTTTATCACCGCTGGTTATGAATGGTAAGGGGCGTTATGAGTAAACCTGCAATAATTATCCTGCTTTGCCCGCTGACCTGCTCAACCGACCTCGCTTTTTTCCAGTAGGCTATTGACCGCATGCTAAACAATAATTGTGTTAATTCGGGTTTGTCACCTGTTGCGATTAAAGACTCACTTTGTTGACGGGAAAAATAACAATGAACAGGTCACTCATAAAAACTTGGTCTGTTGCGCCATTTTATTGCTTTTGTCCAGTACGCTTAGGGGCATAGCATGTATCGAAATTGTAGGGAATTCACCTCAGGCTGTTCATAGAATCTGGGTTAATTAAACATAATGAACTGCCCAGCTGGCAGACTCGGTTATTCTTTCATATCGAGCGTTTTTCTTTCATCTTCCCTTGAGAGGAATACATGGTGGTTCACTGACCAGGTTTCTAACAGGGTGAATAGATGAAGCAGTTACTTTCGTCAATTTTTTGCACCATTACCTTACCTCAAATTTGTGTACAAAAACCTATGAAGGATGTGACCTATTAGACTTACCATGAGGGCATAAGATGTTCGCCAATAAGTGAAGTCCGGTGTTCACTGCTCCACACGTGACAGTCACAGTCAACTTCGACAGGACAACACAACCTTCGACAACAATTCGACACTGAAACGCGGCACGAACTCACACACGCACACACTCCCGGCATACGATGAAGACTCATGTGTTGCGTGTGTGGCATGAACCCGAGTCAAATAGATGTGGCTGTGAATCACATTTGACACATGCTTGTCCAAAAACTTACATTTGACGGCCGATTTGAAAAACACGGCTGTGTGAACTTGTCTAGCCGCAAAAAAAAAAATGCATGACAATGAGGAAGGACTTGACCCAAAATGCTGCAGCCTTATCACATATAGAGTCGCCTTTTTAAGAGACACAATAACAAGTTTGACTGAATTGACCATGGCTTTACATGCACATCTACTCATCCCAGGACAGCAACTTGCTTTTAAAGCAGCCCTGGCATAACATCAGGGATCCGGATGACCATGCCACTGCAGTGCATCATCAGCAGGCCAGGGCCAATGCAGTATGTGGGCCGAATGTGGGGCCTTGCACGCAGTCTGACACCCGTTCCAACACTTCAAGTTATTTGTGAGCCATCTGTGGTCATGCATTACTCCTGCTCAGCTGCCAAATAATGCTGGGAGTGCTCTCCCATCACAAGTGAAGCAGTGGTCAGATGGCTGGCAAGCAGCCAGGCAATGCACCTTGGGGCGGCTCTCCATGCAAGCACAGGGCATCACTCACCTCGGCCAACAATTTTGACTGAATTGGACGCACCACTTGAAACAGATCGAAAAATTATGATGCCAGACATTTGCTGTTAATTTCACAACCTTTAATACCTTTAACACCACCACTACAGATGATAGAAAATTCAGTCACATTTCACCAATTCTTCACTTGTGAGAAATGAAATTGATAGAAATACAGGTCACCACAGAATTTGCCCAACTCTACAGTTGAAAATTTATAACAATAAGTAAACTATGAAGCACATGTTAGCACTACTGTCACCTTGACCAAACATATAACCGGGTTTGACTTCGTTCATATTACATCTCCCTTGCTCAGTTGATAACACCATGGACACTGTTAGCCTACATAAGTTCAAGAAAATTTACACTAATAAAGTATTGCACTAATAACATTGATAACTGTAGCCCATAAAATGTGATATTACACAGTCTCATACACGTCACAAGACTGTGTTAGATGAGTATGGATACCTCCTTACACAAAGAGAGAATAAAACCTTACATGGGGTCAACTTTCCCAATGGAGTAGGCCAAACAGTAGATAACTGGGATAAAGTCAATCTTAGAATTTGGACATAAATTTACATCATTAATTTACATTTTATGGAAGACCACTTCCCTACATCAGGAATATTTTTGATGCACTCAGCCACTAGCATTTTCATAGATTTAGTTTACCATCACATGTTATGGATCCTGCCAGACCTCGTATGTCAAAAACAATTCACTCCAGTCCATCATCCATAAAACCAATAAAACAACACATTTATTACAGTAATCACAAAATGAGCAGCGCGCATAGCCTCTCATCACTTCCACCCATAAACATGAATGTTCATTAGTGATCCACGTAATGGCTGTCAACATTGGTCCTTGCAGTTCTCCATGCAGACACAATTTTTGTGTGTGAACAATTATTAACAAGAAAGGACAAAAGTAGTGCATTACAAAAGTGATGCACTTATGACAACTCTTCAGTATGTGACTTCTTATGCTTTGCCAATTTATTTTGTGTTGAAAACGATATAGAACAAACCTCGCAAGTGAAGGAGTTGTGAGTCCTCTTGTGCACTACTAATGAAAAGCGTGCAGTGAACGACCTGTTGCAAACTTCACATGTGAATGGTTTTTCACCAGTATGTATTCTCCTGTGAGCAACTAATGAGGAACGAACGGTAAACGACTTTGGACAGATGTCGCAAGCAAAAGGTTTCTCACCACTATGTAATCGCTTGTGCTCCATTAACTTGTCAGGACCTGACAATATCTTATGGCAAGTTTCACACATGAAGGGATTGTCACCATGCGCTTTCTTGTGCTTGGCAAGTTGGTCACCGGCAGTAAACGACTTATCACAAATATCACAAGTGAATGGCTTTTCGCCTGAATGCAACTGCTTGTGCCTAATCAGTGCCTCCAGTTTAGAATACGAATTCTGGCAGATTTCGCATATGAAAGGCTTCTCTCCTGTGTGAGTCCTTGTGTGTACAACTAATGAATAATGTGCTGCAAATGACTTACTGCAAAGTTTACATGCATAAGGTTTTTCACCGGTATGTATCCTTCTGTGTGCAACTAATGACGTACGGACAGTAAATGCTTTCTGGCAGATGTCACAAGTGAAGGGTGTGTCACCGGTATGAATTCTCATATGTTCAATTAATTTACCATTAATCGAGAATGACTTCTGACAAAAGTCACAAGTGTAAGGCTTCTCACCAGTATGTATTCGCCTGTGCTTGACCAGTTTATAATTAGCAACAAACGATTTCTCACAGATGTCACAAGTGAAGGGCTTTTCACCTGAATGCAATCTCTTGTGCTGAACCAGTGCACCGAGCCTAGTGTACGATTTTTGGCAGACTTCACAAGTGTAAGGCCTCTCACCAGTGTGTGTCCGCATGTGGTATATCAGTGTACTGTTGTTAAGAAATGACTTTTGGCACATGTCACAGGTAAAAGGAGTCTCACCTGTATGCAACCTCATATGCTTCATTAACCTGGCATGAGCCAAAAATGCTTTCTGGCAAATATCACACTCGTAAGGCTTATCACTAGTATGTACCAGCTTATGCCGCGTCAGATGGTTACTAGCAGAAAATGATTTTGGGCAAAGGTCACAATTAAAAGGCTTTTCACCAGTATGCACCTTCTTGTGCTTCACCAAAGCATCAAGAGTGGGATAAGTCTTCCGACACACCTCGCAAGCATATGGCCTCTGGCCGCTATGCCTCTTCATATGGTCTTTTAGCGTGTTGTTATGAGAAAACGATTTTTGGCAGATGTTGCAAGTGAAAGGCCTCTCACCTGTATGTACTCTTCTGTGCACGGCTAACTGACTGGGGGCAGAAAATGTTTTGAGGCAGTATTCGCAGGAGTAATTCCCACCAGAATGGGTCTGCATGTGCTCTGAGTAGCTATCATGATCATGGAATGACCTCGAACACACCTGGCATGTCAAAGACTCAGAATCTGAATCACTGCTCGCCTGTTGCTGCACATTCTCCTCTTCGTTGTGACCACTGACCCCAGAATTAACTTCAAGAGAGTCCTCCCCCTCAGCTCCTTCCTCCTCTTCTTCTTCATCATCATCCTCATCTTCATCATCCATATCTTCCATATCAGGGAGCTCCACTTTTATGATCATCTCTTCAACCGCTGCCTTATCTTCTGATGATGGAAGCTGCTCTTCTTCTGACACCTTCTCTGTCTCTACAGTGATCTCTCTTGCCTCTTCTTCTGACAACTCTACCTCTTCTGCAGACCCTCTTGTCTCATCTTCTGACACCTCAGACTCTTCTGGAGTCTCACTTGCTTCTTCTTCTGACATCTCGCTCTCTTCTGTGGTGCCCTTAGCCGCTTCTTCTCCCTCCATTTCTTCCTTCTCTTCCACCAAAGACATGGTCCTGGTTAAAGAGAAAAACCAGTCAGAATCAATTAAATTGCAATGTATTCAGATAACGACTTCTCATTTTTTTTTGTATCTGTACTGACCCAGGAGCACAACTGAATAAAAATACCAATTAACATAATGATTTAATTCAGTAGAACCCCAACATTATCTGTCACCCACAGGACTGGGGCATTGTCGGATAACAGAAAAGGTCGGATAATCCTAGGAACAAAGGAAAATACAACAAAGAGCATAAAAAACACTGAAATAAAGTACAATATTATGCTTTTTTAAGAAATAGTGAATAATTTAACTTTTATATGCACACTCTGCTGTTTAAAATATAACGAAGGCAATACAAAACAAATGATTAGTACATTACAGTATTTGATGAGAAAACATTAATTTATTGCCGGAGCGGGACCGGCCTTTCGAGTCTGTTATAACCGAAAGTCAGTTATGGCTGAAGCTGTTATAATTATGGTACTTGTCCAATTACCATTATTATTTCTTTCATGAGCAAGGAATTATGTGAGGAGTTCAGGTATTTGTCAGCACTGACGCATCAATATTCTATTCTAACTTTAAATTTTATGATATTGTTCTCATAATGTAAAGTACATTTCAACATTCTGCTACATACTTCTGATTGCTCACCTTCCCAAAGCTACCTGGCATCTCCATTACACACTTTTAAAAAGGCAACACATCCGTGAGGACTTGCTAAATAAAAGGCTGGCATTTCTGGCAATTGCGCAGATTGACAAAACCAGAATGTCTGGCCAGAAAGAACACTTCCACACCACACTTTTGTGAACGATGCAAACACATCTGATCAAAATGACCCTTTTTACGCAGGCTTACTGTATGTGCTTTCCAGACATCATTGCGCAGGCAGCTATTGACAAGCACGCAATGACTTACACACTGCTACATGCTCTGTGTTACCAGACGTTACCGTAAACTACAAACTGGGTGTACAGGAAAGAGCGACCACGACACCAAACCACCGGTTGTTACTAGTAGCAACCGAATTCCAAACATGGCCCAAACTAATAAAATTCTGGGTTCTGTTCCTTTCAGGGGGCCAATACGGCAACAGAATCAATTCGACAACTATAGCTCCGTAATCCGACAGGTCCAATGCGCAACTATTGCCTGCACAACCTGCACACTTACGCTGCATTGCGCTGCAGGCCAATGGCAACATATTAATGCGACACCAACATGTATTCGCAAAGCACAGTGCACCAGTTCACCTAGACTCCTTACTCTCAGCTCATTCCATTCTATTTTTATTTTTTTTTGGTCCTTGTCGAACACAGATCCTGGCTGCACCCCAGCTCACGTCCGCCTCAGTTTGAAGGGATTCGGTCCCCGCATCCCATCAGCCTTCAGGCCATCCCAAGTTCACCAGGAATCCTTCAGAATTCGGGCAGGAAAAGGGTCTGAATTCTTCGTTCTACTTTTTTTTTTTTCTCTCTCTTTCTCTCCCATCGAATAATGGCTGCCGTTCTGGGCGCGTTCGGACCGATGCACACTTGATGACGCGTCACCGAATAGACTCTATCGAATAAACAAAAAGGATTTAATTAATATTAATTGACACAGGATTTATCAGGAAAATTAATATTTAGTCCTGGCAGACTTACCAGTCGATTCTTTTTAATCATCTTTCCTACAATGCAAGTTGGCGCCAATTTTGAATCGTGGAGGGAGAAAATGTGTTTCTAAAAAAATCTATAATATTAAAATCCTTGTAGTGTTTAAAATATTGGAATGCTTCGTGTGTGCAGTAAAAACAGGATGGGGGTCATGCATGTTAAACCATCACTTCTCCCGGTGCATGCCGACTGAAATTTTATTAATGTAGAAATAATTGTTAAATGCATGGTACACAGTACCTCTTTTACACACTCCGGTCACATTTAAAAAATGAGGAGATACATGTCAAATACTCATAAATATAATGTAAATGTTCAAAACCTCAGAGAGACACTTGACTCGTATTGAATGACACAAAAATGCTGGATCACACAAAAATCAATTTGTTAACTCGGAACAACATGCTGCTGAGTAATACACTGAAAAAAAAAAGTTGACATAATGAGTCACTTATGAGTTTCCTTGGCTTTGCTTTTCTTACTTTCAGCAAGGTTGCGCCACTGTGTAAATAGAATAACGTCGTCAGGAGTTGCCTCCTCTTGCTGTGCGATGTAAGCCAGTGCTGCTTCAAGGGCCTTCAGTCCTTCGCTATGATTAATTCTCTTCACATTGTCTCTTCGCACCTCTTCACCGCAAACCATTCTCTTCCCATTTTCATTCGTCTCTTTGTCTTGTCCCAGTCCAACATCTGCATCATCTTCGTTGACACTCCGATTCACTAGAGCTATAATGTCAAGATCAGTCAGCTCTTGTTTCTTGTCTTTCTCCATCCACTCCTGTATATCACGAACACTCACATTCTCACAGCCTAGAACTTGTTGTAACAAAAGTAGCAGGTTATCACAATTTTCTCGCGCTATATCCAGAACAACTGTGCCGTCCAAAAGTAAAGGTCTCCATGATCTTGCCAATACACGTGGTTCAATCCTCTCCCACGACTGAGCAATCCAGAAAAAAATTTCCCTTAGGCTCACATTCCTCAGCTTGCCCAGTATACCACATACAAAGTCTCTTTCCTGAACAAGAGCAGTTAAAAGCTTATGACGATACTTGATCTTCAATGTTTCAACCACATCCCGGTCCATGCGACAACATGCGGCGACATTCGAAGGAATAAGCATAATTCGAATGTTCCTGCTACACAGTAAGCCCTCCTCAGGAAGATACGATGCATTTTCAAGGAGAAGAATTGCATTCCGTGGTAGACTAAGAGATCTCAAAAAGTGTGTTACTGAAGGTACAAATTCCATGAAGAACCATCTTTGGAAAATTTGTCGATCTACGCAGCCATCCTTCTGGTACTGATATGAAACTGGCAAAGTAGGATTTAGGGTTTCCAAAGCCTCTTGACATTTGTCCTTTCCAATTAATGTCAGTTTCAGTTGGTGGCTACCATTAGCATTACTGCAGCCTAGAATTGTCACTCTTTCCTTCCCCTGATGATAATCAAGAGGCAAAGTCTGGGCCTGATATCGTAATATTGCTGAAGGCAACACTTTACAATTCAAGCCTGTCTCATAGAAAGCGTACAGCTGGTCAGAAGACAGCCCTTCCTCTATGACGTAGCTACGCAATTTACTTTTAAATTTCACAAATTCTTCACAGTTTTGTGACAGCTTTTCACTGGAGATATTGAGCTGCCTTATGCCGTATCGTTTTTTCCAGCCATCAAGCCAGCCTACACTGGCTGTGAAATAAGACTCCCCTTCATTAAGTTCCTTTTGGAAAAACAGGGCTTTCTCTTGCAGTATTTTGTCTGTGAGAAGAGTGCCCTTATTCCTCTGCTGTGTGTACCACAAGTACAGACCCTCACTCACCTTCTCATATTCACACCTCTTTGTCTTTCTGTCCTTCAGTCCTTCATTTGAATCCCGCTCAATGCACCCCTTCTCCAAGTCACCTTTTCGCTTCTTCCAATCACTAATTGTGACTTGCCCCACACCTAAGTCGGTTGCTACGTTTCTCAAGCTCTCTCCTTTGTCAAGTCTCTTTAAGGCTTCACATTTTTGTTGAATTGAAAGAATCATTTTCTTTCTCTTTTTATCTGCTATGTTCTCGCTAGACTGTAAAGAGAAAATACAATTAGAAAGGAAAGCAATCACAGTTCTGACCAATGCAGCACATGGATTATTCACGCGTAAAAATGAATGAATGAAGCTATGCTGATAACTCTCACACAGCCCTCATGACTGGCCACTGACGGAAGGAATTATAGTTTCCACTTGATATTCAGTACTTCTGTCATTGTGCTCACGACTGTACCACTAGCACCCAGCTGAGACTAATGGCATTGTAAAAATTATTTCCTCACTTTACATTTCAATTGAACCACCAATACATCTTCAATCTAGCTTTTACAAGCAGACACATGAGATATAATTTAGTTAGTGTTTTTTATAGGAACAGCATAGATTCCTATTGTAACCACTACAATCAATCAACAAATGTTACAAGTCTCAAGCTTCAAGTCACGTATTGCGACTTTCGATTTGCATTGCCCTTAATCAGAAAGTACGTCTCCTCAGGAGCTCCTGGTCTCCTACGTTTGTGGCCAACTGGGAGTAACTTGCAAATTATTTCAAACATGACACTAGTGTGATGATAATTGAAGCCATCCTTACATTCACAGCAACATTATATCATGTGGCTATCATGTGTGATATGGAGTTGTCCAACGAGGAAGGTCCACTGCTTACAGAAATTATGTTACGAAGATACGGGGAACTCATCGCAATCTTTGTCTGACTTAATCGTTTTGTGTGATGTCACTGCTGTTGGTGCAAAATACAGTTGAATCCCGATTATCTGTCACCAACGGGACTGGGGCATTGTCAGATAACCGAAAAGGTCAGATAATCCGAGAAGTAAAGAACTTCAATAAAACACAACAAAACATAAAAACACGAAATAACATTCAATATTATGGTGCTATAAGAAATAGTGAAGTATTTATCTTATACACACTCTACTGTACAGTATTTACAATTTAACTATGGCAGAATAAATAAATGTGTAGAAAACATTACAGTATTTCATGAAAAAAAAAAATGATTTATTGCCAGAGCGGGACGGTCTGATAAATCGAGGAGTCGGATAATCGAGGTTCTAATGCAGCTCCTATTGTGTGCACAACTGCTGTGTGCTGATAAATCAGGAAGATGCAGTGAGAGAATACGGGCTTAACCAGTTGGAAATAATGAAAACCCTGAAACCTGAAATTCAAATATTATTAATTTGAGAGGGGAGAGGGATAAGGGTGCTGGAAAAACTGTCACACCACCCAACAGAACAGGCCAATGCAGAAAGCAGGGGGAAAAAACTACTTCAAAATTGTCTTCCCCTTACAAAATTTCAGGTGTTAAAGTCCAACTGCAAGTTTCTGTTCAATAAAATATTTTCTACTACTACAAAATATCTCTTCCACTGTATTTGAACTTTAAAATCTGCAATGTACAAGTAATCACTTCTATAATAATAAAGAGATAAATCTGTCCATCTCTCCTAATCAAACAGCAAGGTTGTCATCTTCATTTTCCTTGTTATCATCCGAGTCACTTCCTCCCCGGGCTCCAGTGTTTCTGCATCTCCTGTCATTCCTGCCAATGACCTTGTGGCAATACTCCTTTGCCTGCATCCAAAGCTCAATTGGATTCAGGTGGCAGTGGTACGTCGACAGGCGAACAACCCCGCCGTGGCCATGCTGCTGCAGGTACTCATCGACAATGTAGCTCTTGAACGTCAACTTGTTCACCCCCACCAGAGCTACCAGTTGCTTTTTAAAATCAGCATCGTTGAAGATGCCGTGTGATGATACCCTAAGTGTCATGTTGGTAATGTGGCTCGGCTCAAGCAGGTGCAGTCATCCGTCTACTTTCAATCACTATAGATCCAACTGCTTCAAAACTATTCGCAGGCTGCTCAAGCCTCCATTAAATCCTACTTTCTGGGCACGCAGCTCATTGAGGATTTCCTTCCCGGTGGGCTGATGGCCCCTCGACATCATCTCCTGCACAATCCTCCTTATGGCAGACTTGGTGAGGTCATCTAGCGCCGTGACTGGTGCAGCCCTATTTCGCTTCTTACCAGGAGTTTTGAGTGGCTCTCCTCTCTCTGCCTTACTTGAGATCCTGCTCAGCGTGGAAAGAGAAATCTGGAAAGTAACACTGAGAATTATTCTCCTGCCCACATGTTACATACATGCGCAACCAACTACTATGTCGCAGAGAAGGGCATCAGAAATTTCATCAATATTTTTTGTCCATCATGGTCTCTAGTTCAGCAGAACTGTCTGCCACTGCACCAAGGTAAAAGTTTTGGGTCCGAAATAATTTTACTATGCTGTTCAAGTTTCATGACATATTGCAAATTATCACAGCTGTTATTATGTGAAATATGCAGACATTACTTAAGAAGAGAGGAACTGAGAGAGACTCACATAAATAATGTACGTAACACAATTATCACTCACCTTAAGTATGGCAGCAGCTCGTTCATTGACGGACTCAAAGGGAATGATGGGGCCTTTGAGGTCCCTCTCAGCCTTGCAGAACTCGAGGGCCGCCACAACCATCTGCTGGGCTTGGCTATTAAGGGCTTTTCCCTGAAACGCCATTATCACAACCAGTCGAAAAGATCATACCAACACAACCACAAGCAGACAAGAAAGTAAAGAAAGGAAAGGGTATGGAAGGGAAAACGCAGTATATCCAAAGCAATTCCTTCTCTCTGTGTGCATATGCCGAGGAGACAGGTAAGTTGGTACGTGATCAACGATTACGTCAGACAAAGGCTGAGTTCCCTTTAGGCAAGAGGCAGAAACACCTGTTTCGCCTGGTTCACTAAGATTTTTGGAGCAACTGATGCTTGACAGTGTGTACCAGAAAAGTGAAAGCTAGTAGTGCAAATCCGAGTTGTATAGTTCAAAAGTCTGGGTCAATGCCACGTGCATTTGAAACTGGAAAAAACTTATACGAATATGAGGATGGCTTCAACTATAAAACTGAAGCTCTAAATTTCCCAATCATTTTGTATGTGCATAAACAACTTATAAAAACGACAGGCTTTTGGCCCATGGAGCCCGCGAAAGGCCTTTTCCCATATTGTGCGCACTAAATTGACTGGAAATTAAAATGATCTGTGGCAAAATTCACCCAAGCGCTTCTCTGCCGCATGTGCCTGTGCATGTTGACAGAGGCTGTCACCATCACTAACAAATGTCCCTGAAACGCACCTGGCCTATGAAAGACTCTTCCCCTGAGTCACTGCTCGTCTCCTGCTGCACATTCTCTTCCTTTGTGTCCACAAAAGCTCCAGATTCATCTCCACGAGTGTCCGCCACTGCCTGCTTAGGGTCATCTGGTTCCTCCATTTTCACAGCCACCATTTCAAACGCCGGGGATTCTTCTTCAGGGGGTTCCTCCTTCACCTGAGTCATCCACGTCTCCTCCGTGGTTATCTCCTCTTCCTCCTCCTTCACCTCAGTCTTCACCTCTGCGGTTATGTCCTCGTCCACCTCCGTCTTCACTGTCACCAATGACATGGCTGTAAGTGGTAAGATAAGCAAGTTAGAGCCAACCTGTACCTTGCAAAGTGTGCATTAAAGATCGGTACACCACCAGACCTCCTCCGATCCGATTCAGCCGGACGTCTCAGAAGAAACGAGGAAATGGAAATTCGGGAAAGCTCAACAGCCCAAGTGTGGCAGCCATGTTGGGTGCGTTCGAACCTATGACGCCTCTGTAGGCGAGATTCCGTAACCCACACCGTTTGGCTCAGGGTCGGAAGGTCGGTCGGTCGTGCCGGTCCGCCGGTCGTGCGGCCGTGAACCAATAGTGTGGCTCCCGGAATATATTCCGGAAGCCACACCACCTGGCTTGAGGTCGCACTCGCACGGCCCGTGTGTCGCGGTTTCAGTATAATATAGGCCAAAGAAACTTCACATTTTCGCCCGGACATTACAAAATGAGCCGAAATATGTAATACAAAACGACGCTGCAAAAGTGCATCAGGCTTGCAGGAACATGATAGTCTACAGTTCACATGAACAGGGTGACTATGAGAGTGACAGTGTAACTAACGGAGAAGCAACTTCACATTTTCCCCAATATATGGCATTCAGACAATTTATTTAACGTGGCCATCGGGGTCAATGCTGTCAATAAGGGTGACAGTTTATGTTGTTGTTGTCGTCATTGTTGTATAGACTGCTTCACTGGCAGCCTTCACTGCTGGCCAGCATACTTTGATTTAACCACGAGCTAATTGATTTAACTCAACCTGTACATATCTGAATAGCACGTGACGCTAAAATTCTGCAATGAACAATAAGTTTCCGCTATACCCTCCTGAGACCCGAGAAGCCACTTGTGCAATTATTTAGTAATACTTTGGAAGAACCCTGTGTAGTGGAGGTGTAGAAGCCATTTTTCAGAATTTCATATTTTTGTTGCAATCACTTATTGCAAAATTAAATGTCCAATATATACGACATTGGGTCTTAGCTATAACATTCCTTCTCTATATTTTTCAATGAATTTAGAAAAAAAACCTTTACAGCAGTCTGTATCTTACGTTTTCCTTGTACAGTATAGGGCTCCATACTACTGGGTGTCCCACTACTTCCCGAACCGGCAAAATGCCGCATAACTGGTAAACCACTTCATGTAGGGCGATGAAATTTTACGGGGACATAGCTTGATCCATGAGAAAAACTGGCTGCAGGTGAGTGCTTAGCGGAATAAGGCGCAAGCATGTACCGCTACACTCTGGAAGAGCGCGTGTTTCTGGTGCGCACGTACTGGAGAACCCAGTCATTCAAGCAGTGTCAAGTGGAATTCGTGAAGGAGTTTGGTGGACGGAAGCCTCCGGTCAAATCGTGTATCCATGATTTGGCTACTTTCAGCAGGACGGAGCAACATGCCACACATCGAGGGTCAGCATGGCCGTCATCAATTCCTTCATCCCAGGCCGAGTCATTTCCAAGGGGATTTGGCCACGACGATCACCCGATTTAACTCCACCGGATTATTTCCTGTGGGGTTACCTAAAAGGACAGGTCCACAAAACAAACCAAGAACTATCCCAGCACTGCAGGAAAATATCCGTTCCGCAATTGAAGGGATAACTCCCGAGATGCTGGCCTGCACTTTCGCGAACATGGAGCGTCGTGTTCAGTCCTGCTTGGACACAAATGGGGGCCATTTTCAGCATCTTCTATGACAATATGTTACTGTCACAGACCAAGGTATGTACCCGTAAAATTTCATCGCCCTACATCAAGTGGTTTACCAGTTATGCACCATTTTCCCGGTTCGGGAGGTAGTGGGACACCCTGTAGATGTTACATTTGCCGAGTGTCCCCTGTAGGGGACGGCCCTTTTCTTACAATCTAGCATTCCATAATTTTTTTATCATTCTTGTTGTGTTTTGGGGACTATTATGAACTAATAAAAAAAAAACAATAAACAACAAAATTTGAACAAAAAATCTTTCAGGCATATCTGGGTTAAATAGGATTATTGTTGGCACAAAAATGAAGAGAGAGGATGCCAATGCACAATAAATTTCGAGTACCCCCAACATTGAGGTGTCTAAGATCTTTTGGTTGTAAATTGAGCAAAAAGTGATGTTCATTGAACAGGATTTGCTTCTGGCTCTCCCACTTGTTCATGAGTGTGGGATATATGTAATCTTTCTGGACATTGTAGAAGTGGGTCTCGCTCAGATGGGGATGGCCATATCTTCCAGTAGCTCATGCATCCTGGTGTATGCAAGACGACGATGCAGGTGGGTAGGAGTATGTTCCCCAAGGCTGGAGAACGTCCACCGGAGAGTGTCTGGTCACTCTCCCAATTGACTTATGCCAAGCTTATGCCCATTCATGCATTCCATGCTGACTCTCACCATGCTACCCTGTGTGGCTTGGCTCTTTTCCTGGACAGGTTCGCCACAGCGGAGGCACTTCAAGAATAACTGTCCTAGTTGTTCTTCATGAACAAGATGATAGGGACCCTTATTGCAGCTGAACTGTTTTGTCGACGTTTCAGATATTGAGTCCAGATCTATTATCAGAATAACTAGACTCATTCGGTATTTGATAATATGATTCCTCATACGGTGCAGAATGACTCAATGGCGTGAGGCTGACATCGAGAGTACACTCTGTGGGTGAGGTCAGGGAAAAGGTTCACTTCGGTATTTGCCCACACCATTATAGTAACAATGTCATACAGGGACTACTGTCAAGCTATTATGTCATGAGGTGCAAATAATTAATGGTGAACTACAGAGAGAAAATCACACAGGGTTTTGTGGGATGGTATCAGTTTGCAAACTTATTATTGTTAGCTGTAATAGCAATACTCAGGCGTAAATGGACTTCTTGCAATGAACATTGGTACCGGTAGCTCACCTAGGTCAGGTGCTTTGTTGCGTTTCGGAGTTGATGTCAATGGCCCCTCTGCATCCTGAATGCCTGCACACGTTTGCACCTCTTTAGAGATGCAAAGAGGAGGACATTCTGTTTGACTGCTCTTGTTAACTGCCTCCTTTCTGTCATTTAAGCACTGTGTGAATGCATTTTTCGTGGGCTTGATGTATAAATTGCATTGCACAGAAGCACGTCTGAACCTCGTTTCATCTCTTCTCATGTTCTGCAAGGTGAAGGAAATAACAATGCCAAAGCCTGGGGTGACAACATGGGTTCCTAGTCAGCAAAGGGTGAGCATGGGTTCCCTAGTCACCTCTGGTGATAGCCAATGTGAATGTCATGCATCAAATTGGATATATGTGACAGGGGTAGGTGTTATTGTTGTTGCAAGTACCCCATTCGCCTCGTACCTTATCATGCTTCTTCTACTGTACATTGACTGGCAATAATGGAAATAAACTAAGACACCTACCGGTGTGCAGGTAGACAGATCGTCACCTGAACCTGTTGCGGATGGTGTGAAAGATGTGCTCTGTGGAGAACAAATGGTGCACTTAGATATGACATGTTCCAAATGTGAACTTGCCTGGTCGTGAAAGCACCTACCTGTGTGCAGGTTGACAGATCGTCACCTGAACCTGATGCGGATGGTGTGAAAGATGTGCTCTGTGGAGAACAAATGGTGCACTTAGATATGACATGTTCCAAATGTGAACTCGCCTGGTCGTGAAAGCACCTACCGGTGTGCAGGTTGACAGATCATCACCTGAACCTGCTGCGGATGGTGTGAAAGATGTGCTCTGAGGAGAACAAATGGTGCACTTAGATATGACACGTTCCAAATGTGAACTGGCCTGGCCGTGAAAGCACCTACTGGCAGTATTGGGACAGCGTTGGCCTTTAGAAGCCGCCTCATCTGCCCTGGTCGACGAGGAAATATTCCCTGCTTGTCAAAGTGTTCCATACACACCCTATGTCTTGGCTGGGGTGCATGAGTTGCCGGTAAATTCAGCGATGCTAGCCATGCTTGCATCAAATCCGGATTGCCTCTGGGAAACGTGAAGAAACTGATGCCGTCGCCTATTCTCCGTCGGCGACGACATACAACGCAAAAATCACTCGTGCAATCTCCACTACCAGGTGCTTCTTGCTCCGCCATGATTATCAGGCTGTCAGTCAGCTCCAGCCGTTCACATGATCGTACATGATACAGCGACCATGATACATGCTTCATTGGCGGCCATTTTGACGGCCGCATTCGGATGGCTGCAAAATCAGTTACTTCAGGTCTTCACCACCAGATGCCTCAAGAGTTTGCCACTCCCCTACCGTATCCAACCTACCGTCCCAATAGTCACCAGAGATCACAATAGTGATTCTGCTAAATCACAAGGTTCACATGGACTAGTAATAATCAGATTCATTACAATATGAAATAGGATCTATTTTATTTGCACTTTCTCCTCTGATTTCAACAGTGTACGACACATCTGAATAAATTACCTCACCATAGTAGAGCATGGGGACACTGTGTTCTTTTTTTTTTATATAAGTTTTCTTTTTTAGCTTTTAACTACAACTCTCTATACAACAATGTACAAAATACCATGGCCTGCAAATCAAACCATTGTTTTTTTTTTCCTGAACATAATTCGTCGTTCACTTGCGTCAGTCATGTAACAAGTACATGCCACCAAAAACAGAGAAAAAGAAAAGTTCCGTCGTTTCAATCTTTCCTGGGGTGAGTGTTAAATTGTAGGGCGGGACACACTACCCAATACATACTTATATAAAGGTACTTATACCGTATATATCTATATGCATATTATTACAACACTAACAGACATAATCTCAGGACATCAAACAGGTTGAGGGGAGGATATTAAAAAATTGGGGAACAAACACAACAAACAATATAAAAGGGTGGTGAACTGTCTATAAAATTAGGTGACTTAGTAACAAAAAAAAAAGAGAGAGAGAGAGATAATAAATGAGAGAAAAGAAGGAAGCCTTGGTCATTTGTACCATGACAGTTCTTTTTTCGACCACTGAATAAAGTGGAGGAAAAAAAATCACACGTTAATCGCTTCTTTTTTTCCCCACTCTCAGCAGTGCCTGAAGTGAGCCAGAGTTATGCTCCGATTCCCCATGTCCCTGCAAACATTACGTATTGCACCCGCAAAAGTTCAAGAATCCAAAACACACCCGTGAATACAAGACGATGTATAGTAAGTACCCTTCTGAAATTGTTAACCTAACCCCGCATTCTCACCAACCCTCGATAGAGACTTGTTAAATATATTTTTAAGAGGTATAAAATACACAAATTAATTAAAAATCTTTGGTTTACTCTCACTTCAAGCACTGGCATGACCCATCGGTACCAGTAACAAACCCAAAACATTCATTACGTCTGGGATTATTCACACTTCGCCTACTCTTTTTTTGATCTACACTGAATGAAAAATAATAATACACCGGCTCGTGCCGCACTTCTTTCGCGTCACGGCATGATTGATCCAAAAGCCTCTTTTTTGTACAGATATTTTGCAGTCAAATTTAAATGTGAATCTGGCCTCTAAATTTTCACGATCGATTTGGATTGGTCATTGTGAACACAATCTAATTCAAACTAATGTATCAAAAAGGTATGAAAAAACCAGTAGTTGAAACCCTGACAACTGTCCATACTATTGAAGACAAGAAATTTTCAAGGTCTATCGACTGGGCATCTAAGACCTAATGAGTAAAATCACACAACCAACGCAGCAATCGGGAGATTGAAACTGTAGCCGCAGAGTCAAAAATCACAATGCGAGAAGCACTTGCTTAAGAAAATGAAGTGTTGGGGGGACGGCATTGAGTCAGAAACGAAGCAAAGAGAACCCAAAAAAGTCCTCCAAGTTTACAAAAATAGTGTTGACTTTACAACAATGCCTACCTCTCTTTTCTGCACGTGCGTGTATATCTCCAACCCGATATGATCCCATGATTGTTGTTACGTTATTTCTTTTTGATCTCTACTGTACTGCACAATTTTTGAAATGGGCAAATACTTAAAAAACTGGCCTAGAAAATTTGCTCCGAAAGTTTTTGTCATGTTGTTTTTTCCTGAGGGATGGAAGATATCAACCAACCTTTAATACGTCTCCCAGTTTCTTGAGCCAGGTTGGGGGGGTATGTTGGGGGAGGGCAAGTTAAAATACTGGTAGTGAAGAAATTCAAGACAGTTGGCAAAACAAATAAAAAGATGGCCACAGAAATCACACTGTCATGTTCCTCAGCTGAGAGAGTTTTCCTTTCACCTCATGAAAGGTGGGCCGTCTGTCTAGGTTTAAGTCCCATGCCTGTAAAAGAGAAGTGTTCAAGTCAAACTGCAAATGGTCGCAAAGGATTTACAGACACAAACCTGTCTCATAATTTCATATATCTCAGGGGGGCATCCCTCGGGAGCCTCCATTTTATATCCCTTTTCCACGTGCTTGACCACGTCTGCCAGAGGCTGTAAATACAAATTAGGATGTCAGAGAATGGCTCTCCTTTTATTTAAAAAAATCACTCCACTTACTATTCTGGGATAAGGCACTCTTCCAAAGGAGTAGATTTCCCACAGGAGGATCCCAAAGCTCCACATGTCAGACTTGTTGGAGAATTTCTGTAATCAAGAAAGAATACTTTCGCTATAAAATGTGCACAACAAAATACAGGTTTTTTTCTTGGAAATTCCAATTTATCGAATGTTTACTTCATGGCAAAGCATCTTGAGTCGAAAATTTGAGTTGAGACTTACGCTTTGCCGAATGGCTTCCGGCGCTGTCCACTTGATGGGCAGTTTTCCGGCCTCAAGATTGAAGTTCTCCTCACGTGCCATCCCAAAGTCTGACACTTTGGCAACACCCTCCTCCGAAATGAGTACATTTCTGGCAGCAAGATCTCGATGTACCACCTTTCTTGACTCCAAGTACTCCATCCCAGAACACGTGTCACTGAAAAACGAAAGGCACATGTACAAAATTCTGAAAAAATTATTATCAATGATTATATGGCAGTTTGAATTTTCACAATGGACCTCAGCATTGCTCATGCTGATATGCACATTATTACCTCCAATAGAATAGCAAGTGATTAAATTTAACATTCGAGAAATTCCTACTTGCTCTCGCAAAGCAATGAAAATCCATAAAGAATTCGTTTCATGATCAGTTTTGCGGCTGTGTGCAACAACTTTCAGTTAGAGACTGAAGCTAATGATATCAGACATAAAATTGAAACTTAAGTTTTTCATCTCATCCATGACAACTTTGTAGTCATTCTAAGATTTACGAAGACCAATGGACCCCCAATTACATGTCTGTTGAATCCTGCTCTTAGAGTCAACAATATTATCATCCGAGCCCCAGAACCCTGAATCTCGCCCTGAATACTGTCGTCATATATTGTTGTTACCTTAAACTGACATTCCACTTGATGAAGTCATGTCGGCCTACTGAAATACCCAACATCAAGGATTTCCACGTTGTGCAATCAGCTTTATGAAATCATCGACCTCATTAAATGTCAACCTTAGTGAATAATGTGCGTCTCAAAAAATTGGACACACTCTACCATTTTTTAAAAAATATTGAAACAAGACTTTCTACCAAGTTCCTCCTGGAGCTACTTAAAAATTACAAAATTGTGTGAATTTCAAACCCATATTTCACCCTGAATGTTCCAGATATGTAAAAAAACAGATTTTCCCTTGATTCTGAAATTATCATCTACAATATCCACTTACTCCCCACAGTGACAAAACTAATGCTGCAACAGATCATTACTCCTGCAAAATGTCAGCAATAATTGCCTTCACATCCTAACAGCTGATCAGCTTCATTGGAGACCAGCCAGCATTTAATTGTGAGGTAAACACTTGAGCAGCTGCTTGGGTGTAATGGTCTCACCACTTGATTTCAAACTTCCCTACATCAACCAAGAAAAGTCCAACTTACAATGCAAAGTTGATCTGGTCCTTTTTGGTGACATGTAACCTCCCCCTGGACCTCAGGTAATCCACGAGACTCCCTTTGCTCATGTATTCAGTCACCAGGTAGATGTGCTGGTCGTCAAAGACAAGTCCAAGCAGCTGTACTAGGTTTTCATGTCTGAGGGAAGTCATCAGGGAAGCCTCGGCCAAGAACTTCTGCGCTGCCATGCTTGAATCCTTCAGCATCTTCACGGCCACTTTTTCCTTCCGAAGAATCCCCAGCATGACATCTCCAAACTCGCCTTTCCCAACCGACTCTCGAAGCTGCAGAAATAAGTACATTTGCAATGAGTTTATTTTTAAATCAGCCTTGAATACAGTCATGGTGGAATAAAAAATGGACTGACCTCCAACTCGTGCCTTTGTATGACCCATCCTGCTTCAACAAAGGCTTTCGAGTCCACACAAAAATCCTGCTTGCCTTCTTTGGGGAGACATTTCCTAAGCTGTGTGCAGAGTCCATCGGCATCTTTTTCATAATGCTGACAAGGGAAGGATTGAAGGTTGAACAAGAATGCTAATTATTACAGCATGAATGATGAGTCATGCATGCATATATCAACATACATTCTGGCAACACCAGGAAAATGCATCTCAGATGTGATACTGACATGGCAATATTATCTTCAGCTATTATCTGAACTGGTGATGTAGCCTACCACTTCCTGGTATAAGTAACTCCAGGCCAGTAAAAATCGATCTCACATGAAGTGCGGTACATATAACACTCAAAGCTGAGTTTTATTAGCACAAATTTTGAATAAAAATAACCCAAAAGGATGCACCTTTCCTTGTCACAGATTCAGGCCCACTGATTTATTGCCTTAACCTATTGGCAATCACCGACACCTACACGAGTAAATAATATAGTTGACTTCTCGGTACGAGGTGTTATGCAAGAATCAATTGGTTACATTGTCACTGCTGGTGCAGAATATTTATAAGCAATGATACACAACTAGACACATACTTGTGTCCTTCGCCAGCAATCTAATCAATTTTGTACTACCAATCCAGACCACACAGCAACTCAAGTAGAACATTTAAGTTCCCATTACAATTAGCCAGTCAATTATAGACCACTGGTGGAGTGGGTGGTCCCTGGCATTGAGAGTATGAGTCAGAAAAGTAGCTGCCAAACAGAACCAGTGAAGGACATGGGGTAAAAAACCAACTGCAACAAACATATTGTACACTACCAGGTAATGTCAGTTACTTTTAAAAAACTGGTTCACTAATATCCTCCACTTCTTATGAATACTTATTATTCAAAACAAGTTGCGGATATTCGGAGCACACGAACTTGCAAAAGCTCAATGATATGAAACACTCCTTTAATTTCTCTCAAAAGACGAACTCGCGCATAACGCATCATGGTGACTTTCTGCCTGGCGCAATAGTTTTCCCTAATTTTTAATATCAACTCTAAAGCAAACTTGATGAAGGAAACTGTTCAAAATAATAGGTACTCACCTCGACCAACTGTGCCAAATTTTCAAAGTACTCCTCTTCGTCTATAGTGAGCTTGTTGTCCTTATAGATCACCCTGTAGTGCTCCACTCTTCCTTGGTAGCACACACACAGGGTGTAGTCCCCAGGGAAGTTGGTGGACTCTCTCACCAGGAAAAGCCCGTCGTCCTTGGGTATCAGCAGCTTTTCTGCCTTTTCCCGAGATATCTTCCCATGGAACCAGGGCATGGCATTCAGCTTCACCTCGCACTTGTTCAAGTTGAGGTTAAGCCTCCCGCCATCCGTAGAGTCCAGGTCTCTCTTGACAGTCGGGGTGCTGAAGAAGGTGGTGTCATGGCTGATGGTAGTCACCGATGGCAGGCGCTGCGAAAAAGGTAAACACCCCGTGTTTATAGCAACTTGTGCAAATGAGACCCTGATTGATCCACGACGCAAATATTTACCTGGTGATGCAGCCCCGAGTTCTGTACATTCTGATCCATCGCTGTTAATCTCCATGCAGACCCGACGTTCATTAGGCTCCCCTAGGCTCACAAGCCAACAACCCTGTGGTAGGGGGAAGGAAGTCAAAACACTGAGCATCAACGGTAATTCCAAGCCTAGATCAGATTACGAATTTCCTTTTCTTCAACATCTAGGTCGAAACAAACACTTTTTCCCTAACTGATAACAAAAAGGCTGTTTTGGGACTGTGAAAAACAAGGCGATATTTACACTTTCCTAAATGCAGCCAGGTGCTTAACGACATGTTCCGAGAGGTTAGTCACTTGATCCTGTAGCGTACGGCGGACGTCACCGACTTTAACCGTACAAGCACTTCACGGATTTCAGTTTCGGTGCACAAGTGACTTTGCAAGTGACTAGCCCCTCAGCTCGTTTCAATCCCAGTTCTAATAATGCCTCACACTCTCGACCTACTTGCAAATTTGCGCATAAAAGAACGACCCAAATTCAAAATGCCATAGTTCACACGCACATCACATGACCCCGTACTTACCCTCATTAATAACCCCCCCTCCCTTCCCCCCTTCCTCCCCCATTAATACACGCAATTCATTATTCCACCCCAACCGCCCCCTCCGCCCCCGCCCGGTTTTTTAGCAAGTGTCGCACCTGCGGAGTGGTAATACTATCAAAGCGTAGTACGCACACTCGTAAAACTCGGGGATCTGATTTTCTTGTTGTTGTTGCTCCTTCTGCGTATGTGTTCGATTCCGACGCTCTGGGGCTCGCCACCTGCTGGATTCTGGCTGTACGCTTTTGGTCGCGTGGAGAGGGCCGCCCCTGGTCTGGAAGGGGGCAGCCGGGCAGTCCAGGGAGCAGAGTCAGCAGGCGGGTCTGGCTCGGCGGAAATCCGCCACGGATCCAACGCCCTCCATATTGGAATTCGATTTGTGGATGGGGAGGGGGGAAGGGGATGGAGGAGGGAGGGGGGTGGCTCTGACGTCATACGTGGATGTGTGTGTGTGTGTGTGAATCACGTCGCGGTTACTACCCCCAACCCGCGATTTTGTACTACATGTAGCTGCTAGTGCGAATCGCGTTTATGGGGTGAAAGGGAAATGGCGCCTAGTTGTGGAGAACGCCGCTAGGTGGCACTGGCGACTGCTGAACAGTGCTGACGCCTAGCGGACGGTCCAAAGCGACATGAATGAATGTGTGTGTGCGTATGTACGTACGCACAGTCGTCGTAATTCAACAGAATAATGGAGTATTTATGAGGAGGGGTTGCGACTGGGTGTTTTAATAATTACGCGCCTGTCTTGTTGAGGTGTAGGGTCAAGAATTTGCAGCGGGTTAGTAGGACGCGCAGTGAGCCGAGAAACTGCAATTTTTTTTTGCGTACAAAAGAGAGAGGATTGCGGAAATCGATTATCTGGCCATCAGCACACTATTGGGGCTTAGGATAATGGAGCTATACACACGCTACACCCTATATGGTGAAGGTAGAATCATCGTGCGTTTATTGGTAAAGCGGCCTCGCTGGGAGTCCAGCATAAATGAGCATATTAAAGGCGTATATCGATGAGTGTATTTATGGAACTCAAATTTTACAACCTTCCTAATAAAACACACACCCGGGCAACACCGGGTAACATGCTAGTGTTAGAATAAGACAGTCGAGGGATGTACCTTCCCCTCAAGCTTTAACGGGTCCCTAGGGGTAAATAAATAAATAAATAAATATAAATAAATAAATCCAGAAGGGCGTACTATTGATACGGCCTGAAAACGTGTCACTTCGCCAATCAATTTTAACCTGCACGTGTGAATGGAGGGCAAGATGAGAATTGTACATATTTTTATTTCTGTATCCATCTGATCCTGATGCATATACAGGTGTGTAAAAATAAGTGTCAGACCCGAAACATATTATAAATCTGAACACATATAACTTTATATCCAAATATTCACATAATATGATTCAGGGATGTTATAGTCAAGATGTTAGTAGTGTGTTGTTGAGACATTCTGCAATGCGAGATGGGAAACTCTCAATAAGTGAAGTGTTGTCTTCTTGCGTGATTGCATCCCATGACCTCATCACTCTGCAGATCAGTTCCTGGCGGTTCCTCGGTCTTGGTGATTGGAAGACACTGTCCTGTAGACGCGCCCAAACATGCTCCACAGGATTTAAGTCAGGGGAGTTCCCTGGCCAATCTTTTCAGATTGCAGGGATTGTTTTCTCAATTGATGCAATTGACGCCTTAGTGTGTGGCATTTGGCTCCATCTTGCATAAGAGTAACCAAATTTGGTTTAGGGAACATCATGCTTATGGTTTTTCCTGCTGCACTGTAGAGGGGAAGGATTTCTCCCTGTAGTATTGACCATCCACATATCTCTCCTCCTCAACAAAATGAAGCTCAGACTTGCCATATCTCGATATTCCACCGGCAACCCTAATTTTGACAGAAAATTTCGGTCACTGTATTGGTTTGATCTTATCAGGATTATCTATCCTGATTCTTCCGTTTTGTCGACTGGGAGCTGGATTAAGAAGAATTGGAGACTCATCTGTAAACAACGTGTGCTCGAACTGGACGAGGCCTTTAGGTACGTGTCTTCACAATGACCTTGCGAAAGAGCTTCGATTTTTGAACGCAGATGCTCAGGGTGGACTCATCATTGTCTGGAATGGATAACAGTTGTAGCGATGTTCAACTATTCTGATATTATTTTAATATTTATATGCATATGATTTGCCTTCAAATGTACCTAACGAATATGTCATGGCCCTCTCACTGTGTAAAAAATTTCTGACCCGCGTCAGGAATTTTTTACACAACTTTCAAGGAGCAAATATTTCTCAAAAACATAAATTCTTCAAAATTTCATAATTATGTAAGTAATTCCTCATTCCATTAGGAGTAGCTTGAACATCACATACCTTGGAATGCAGTAATACCTCGCTTATAGAGGAGCAATAAGTCTTAAATCATGGTGTTCGACAAGGCAAAGAAATCCGCAGCTTTCCTTTGTCTAACCAGGAAATTGTCAGAAATGAGTCTATCCTTGGTGATAAAGTGTCAAATAGTAGAGAAGAGTACGCTTATGACACACCACCTGCACGCCAGCATCAATTATAGTAACTTCATAATAAGTGACTTTGTCACATGCGCCAAATGGCTGGTGGGGGTCAGAAACTCCTAGATACTGTAAAATTGAGCTATTAACAGCTTTAAGCACTTATGCTTTGTTGCCTCCAAAATAAGCCAAGCACAACAGCTGGTTTTTTAAGAAAGGAAAAAAAAAAATCGCGCACACCTCAACACTACTGCCCCCTTTTCAAAATAAACGATGTAAAAATAACTCTAACCTGCACATTCTGTAGCCTGCCAGCTCACCATCAGGCCCAGACTTCAGAGGACTTCAGATAAAATAATAAACACGCCGCCGTATATGGACAGTAGATTTGCTGCGTCCGTAAGTGTCACAACCAGCAGGTGTTGTTTGCTCCACATATGGCATGATGACAATGATTGGGAACCTGACGCGTATTGTTTTATGTACAGTTAATAGGTTGACGTGTACGATGCTCGCTTCTACACATGATGGGAAATCCGTTATTGACGATTTTTTTGTATCATGCTGTTTATTTTTAAGTAGTTACTTTTATTGGTTGTTACGGTATAAGTATTGCCTGCTTACATTAGGGTTCCGAGTTCAATCATCTATCCTAGATGTGAATTTCTAAAAATACCCGGCTGGGACTGGCCCATTGAACGTCGATGGACAATGAGGTAGTACCCATATTTTTCAGGGCAGATCCCCTTGCAGCCGGTAAA
Source organism: Catajapyx aquilonaris (assembly GCA_000934665.2). Classification (NCBI taxonomy): domain Eukaryota; kingdom Metazoa; phylum Arthropoda; class Diplura; order Dicellurata; family Japygidae; genus Catajapyx; species Catajapyx aquilonaris. Next base: position 32,075 of record JYFJ02000553.1, read on the forward strand.
GGGAATGGATCTGCGCAACCTAATCGCAGCTAATGCTTTTGATAACCACTAAAGGTGATTATTATTGCAACACCTTGTACCCCGAAACAGGGAATAGAGAAGGAATAGATCATTCAAACTTGGGTAGTGTAAATAACTGCGGCGACGTTACGTACGTGTTTTATGGACTATTTATTTTATAGGACGCATCAAGAATGCCTAATAATGACCTGCTAATGACTTTAATGTATGAATATCTAATAAGCTGTAGCCAATAAACTTTCGAAAACCATATTCAACTGGAAAGAGCAAATTCGCAGATTAGGTATAATAATAGTGTGTTAATGAGGACATCACATGCCTTTGTCAATAGCGCGACGACCCATATGTGAACAATGCGTAGGTGAGACTTCTATTGATACTTGATAGAATTGCACGTGAATAATGTGAATGGACACTTGAATGATGCTTGAATGGATAAATGAAGAAAATAATCGGTATATAAACTGTATAAGAATCCGGTTGTGTTCCGTTGAACCGAAGACAGCCACTTTACACGAGCAAGAAGACAAACACTAAGGTCACAGCATAAAGCAGGCTGATGACCTGCTGTGACCTCGACGTAGCAGATATTTCGCCGTGAAATTCGGCCACCACTCGACATGGAGCTCCGGATCCTTCCTGGAGCTTCATGGGCAGTGCGTAGATGGTGGCTCCAGAGGCTGGGATCTTGTCCAGGTTGGCCACGTTCTCCAGGTTGAACATTTGGCCCTCACTCAGGGCGAAGTGGACAGGGTTTCCGGTCGAATGGCCAGAGTCGATCGAAAGGGTATCGATGCCGATGCCCACGAATCTGCCCTTTGACCGGATCCAAAACGCGGCGGATATGTCCACTCCTTTAAAAAAATTAATTACATTCCATTATTATCTCCAGACTTCTCGACTCGTTGCGTCACCAATTGAAATGCGGGACACTTTCACGCTTAACAATGCTGTTTTTATTTGCTTCTCAATCACGGTTCATAAAAAAGTACACCATTGTCATCCCGCTTCTGTTAGCAAACTTATTATTCCGGTCGTATTATCACCTTCACAGTGAAATGGGAAGCCCAATGTCACCGTGGCAGTAACGTCACCGCCGAAGTGTACGCCGTAAATTATTGCGGGAAATGTATGGCACACAACGCACTTCTTCTGATATCCTTATGAGTTATACAAAACGAATCCAGTTAATTTTGAACATTTTGGTTCTCCTGTTTCGTAGAAAAATTCAGCACTAGATCCGACTATATCCGTGGAGAGTAGCCTACACATACAAGTAATTACAGTACATCATCATCATCATCATCATCATCATCATCATCATCATCATCATACGTGCGTTTTCCCAAAAGATTTGGGGTATAGCCAGCGGATAACGAGGAGGAGAGAGTATACACTTGTGTGATGATTACGCGTGTATAATTACTTATGGTAGGCCTGCATGTGACACTGAAATTCATGCAATTTATCCGGCTATAGACAATAAATAAAATATCGCGACGCAGTTAGGCATACAATTTCCTGTTCTTTTATTCTGCTGAAAAAAGTACGAACTAACCTGGGAAATGGTAGAGGGTTGTGTTGTCTCCATCTGCTCCAAAGTACGCAGTCTTGTTGTTCCAGTACTTCCCCCATCCAGTGTAGACCAGAAGGATGGCACCCTCGGGAATCTCTCCGTGAGTCTCTACCCATTTCTCAAGATCATGCACTTCCAAGACGGCGTCGCTTCCGTCCTTGTCCACTTTCTCTCTGATGTCCACTTTGACCCCAGGTCCAACAAGTCTGTTGAACGGTATTTCCCCAACCTTCCATCCATTCTGGTTGAAGTGAAATGGGGCGTCCAGATGTGTCCCACTGTGCTCGGCTATGCAGAAGTTATTCTTCGCTATCCTGTAACAGTGCAGTCAATGTAAATAGGTTAATTATTATTAGCTGACTAGACATAAAAGCCTGTTGTAACGAGCATAATTTGTGCAAAAAGTTGGGAAGGAAATCAGTATAGATAGATGGCTCATGCTGCTTCTTTCCGAAATTATGCAGCACGACATATGACTGATGCATTTTAGTAGAAAGGATAATACAGTACCTTTTCCCATTCCCTAAATCTTTGGTCAAGTTGGTGTACGACAGGACCTGTCCTCCTGGCCACTGGTTGGTATGTCCGTCGTATGGGTAGCTCATGTCGATTCGAGTTACTTTCAGCGAACTTGCAGGTGACAGAAGAAAGATGAGGACCAGAATTCGGCACATTTTAGCACACACGGATGGCAAAATGTGATGAGGTGTGACGCTTCCTCAGACTGATATCATTAGACGAGAGGTGTCGAGCCTTTTAGCACAGGAGCACCGGTCATGATCTGCATAATAATGAAGGCTGACAGGAAGCAAAATTGCATCGACACACGAGGTTACAGTATTTGACGTCAACTATACAACATCATATGTCTGCACCAGTGCCAAAGGTATTACCCGACTCTGATTACGCTGACATTCATGAAAGTTCATTACAAGTATAGGAAAATGGTTGAAAGTACGAGTTTTGCGAATAGATGGTATCTGTCGTTTATTACTCAATAGCATCATTTCCATATAAACGTTCAGTTCACTTGTTACAGTTGGAATATTGTATTAACTGTCATTAATGGTACGAAAGTAATAAAAAATTGTAAAAAAAAATGTTACATTTGTACCAGCAGTGGCCGGAATTTTGGCAGTTGCAAACATGTTATGGAGGTATTCTGTTAGTTTAAAAAATCACAAAAAAATTGGCAGCCATTTTTTTTTACAGAAATGATCATTTTCAGATAAATCTAGCAGCGATGACGATGATCAGCATAGAGAAGAAGGTCGCGGCCTGACCCGTGGCAGCGTTTGACCCCAAGTCTGCGACCACGCGACAGGGAGCGCCTGTACCAATCTTGAGCTTCATTGGAAGGACATAAATCTGTGCTCCTGAGGCTGGGACTTTGTCCATGTTGGCCACATTCTCCAGGTTGTAGATGTTGCTCTTGCTCAGGGAGAAGTGGGCCTTGTTTCCTGTCGAGCCTCCAGAATCGACCGACGGAGAATCGATCCCAACACCTACAATCTTACTGGTCTTGCGGATCCAGTCGGCTGCTTTTACATCCACACCTACACATGAATGAATTATTACGAATGAATGATTACGTGCTGAAACACTGCAATTTTAATAATAAATTCTCATTAGATGAACCAAGGCAGTTGAAACGATGGAAGTGTCGTAGGCTGAGTCTGCAGCATATGCTAGTATAATGCATTGTTATTACTTATAATGCTAATTATCTTAGTAAATGCGGCTGCGGTGACCAAATGACACTTCTACATAAAATGAGGAGGAGTTCACACTAAAAGTTGCCAGCTCTTATGGAGTGTGAGGCCATGCACTGCATGGCTGCAAATTCTTGGCAGGGGCTCAGACATTAACCCCTGTTAAGAATCTACCCACTGCATGTCCTACCCATTCAGGACAATGAGTAACACTGAAAGTCTGCAAGCACATGCAGATTCCCTTGAAACCTGATAGCTGAAGAAAACAAATGTGTGGACATTCTGATGTTAACTGAAGCTATACATATACTGTAACTTACTGTACGTTAAAAACAATGTCTACATGCAATTTCTGCTGCATTACATCACCAGATGGTCCTGTCTACAACACTATCAAAACTTGAAAATTTCCATTTTTTTGCTATGTAACCATAGGATTTAATAATTACCACTTACCTTGTAAACACAAAATAGCTACTCATAGTAAACAGATCTACTCGTCAACTACTGATGCATAACAGTAATACTATGCTTATCATTAGACCATCTCATGACCTCACCACTATCACATGTAGCTTATTATGCAATAAGTTCTGAGTTAATTGATTTCCAGCCCCAACAAATTTATCCCAAATATTATGAGAAAACCAATTGTCTTTAAGGTCGAACCTGGGAAGTGGTAGAGACTTGTGTCGAGGCTACCATCTCCAAAGTACTTTGCCCTGTCATTCCAGTACTGCCCCCAGCCGGAGTACACCAGAAGGATTGACCCTTCCGGAATTGGACCATGCTCCTGCTCCCAATTCTCAAGATCTTCAATTTCCAGCAGAGCGTCCCTGTTCTTCTTCGCCTTTTCACTGATGTCCACCCTGACTCCCGGGCCAAACAGCCTTTCAAATGGGATATCAGCCACTTTCCAGCCGTTCTCATTAAAATGGAATGGTGCGTCCATGTGAGTACCACTGTGCTCTGCTATGCAGAAGTCCTGAGCTGCAATCCTAACATGAAATGCAATTTGGTTTAATTCATGTTTCTGTAACACGATCTTAAAAAATTATGTCATAACTATCATAAGTCATGTCGTTGATGATTTGTAATAATTTGTAATAAGCCATGAATAGGTCACGTACAGCCCTAATGCCCCTCTCAAGCTATAATAAGTACTGAAACCAACGGTACGTAAAATAAATTGCAATGCCAAAGAAATAATAATAGTAATACCCATTATACTGTGCATGTATAGCAAGCCAAATGGAGAGGAAATGCCACTCAATTATGTAAAGTATCACTACCTGGATCCATTTGGGTATCGTGTAGTCCTATCATTATATGTGAGCACCTTTCCTCCAGGCCACATGTTTGTACTCTCGTCATAAGAGTAGCTCATGTCCACCCGAGCTCCATTCCCAAAAAGGGGCAGGAGGAACAACACTAAAAGCCGGTCCATTTTTTGAGCACTTCTGGTCACCAGGAAAGCCAGAACCCAGAGTAAGCCTCTTCTTATCCTTGGATGAGGGTCAGGGACAAAAAAAAAAGGCGACTCTTATGCAAGAATGTGGAATGAGGGTGGGGTCTGCTTCTATAATTACACCCTCAGGCTGAAAGATGAGACATCCTCAAGGCCTCTTAGCATGTTGAACCTGGTCACATGGCATTTATGTGTAAACTGGTTGCAATAATTCACTTGTAAGAGAACAAAGGTCACATGTCATCACTATCATAATTTTTATTCACTCAGCTTTTGCAGCAATAGACACAAGTAGTAAAAGAATAGTTTTATATAGAATGTAGTGATGCGTAACATTATCAAAAAGGCAATATGCTCTTACTGTTAGTGCTTTTGCACCCAGTGGCAACAAAAGCAAGAATCACGGACAGGCAAAGATTAAAAGACTTCATGAAAAAATTCAATATATCGCAGCAGGTACATCAATCGATAAGTCAAACCATGTTAGTTTGAAGACATTTCAAAAAGACACACAATAACCAAGATATTCCTATTCCATCATATCAATGCATTAATTCAGACTAGATAGGCAATGACCATGACAGCAACCATGTATGTCCAAGCTTTAGCCTGACCCACAGGAGCAGCACCGCTTGTGTCCAATTCTGCAAATACACGGCAAGGAGCTCCGGTTCCACGCATCAGCTTCACAGGCATGACTGTAATCTTAGCTCCTGTTGCAGGTATCTTGTCCACATTGGCAACATTCTCCAGGTTGTAAATGTTAGCGTCACTCATAATCAAGTGGGCTCGGTAATCAGTCGTAGGTCCAATGTCAACCGAGGGTGTGTCGATTCCAACGCCCACGATCTTCTTGGTTGCGACAATCCATTCGGCAGCTTTTCCATCTACACCTACATAATTGAATGAAGCTTTTAGGGCACACAATTTGCACATTAAACGCATGATCATACCTGGGAAATGGAAGAGACTCGAATCGGTACCAGGATAACCAAAGTATGCTGTCTTGTTACCCCAGTTTTTTCCCCAGCCAGAGTACACTAGTAGGATGGACCCTTCTGGAATTGGCCCATGATCCTGCTCCCAATTCTCCAGATCCTCAATTTGCAGCATGGCATCCCTGTTCTTTAACGCCTTGTGACTGATATCCACCCTGACGCCTGGGCCAAACAGTCTCTCAAACGGGATCTCACCTGCTTTCCAGCCATTCTCGCTGAAGTGGAACGGTGCATCCAAGTGCGTACCACCATGCTCACCCATGCAGAAGTCATTTGACATAACTCTGAAATGCAAAAAGGGCAAGTGTCACATATAACGCCAATTGTGGTCAATGGTAATTTAATGAAACATTTAACAGCTCTGCAAATAATATTTCCAGTTCATAAGTACCTGCTGTGCAACAAGAATTGTCGCAGCGGCAGCGCACAAACTACAGTCTCTCGTGTCCCTGTGCTCGTAGATTGTAGTTTGTGCGCTGCCGCTGCGACAATTCTTGTTGGACTGATAGTACCTGTTTCCATTTGGTAAGGGCTTCCTGTGTTCCGAGTATTCCAGAACCTTCTGTCCAGGCCACATAAGCGTCTTGTCATTATACGGATAGCTCATGTCCACAAGAACTGCATTTCCAAAAATCGGGAGTAAGGCGAGAACCAAAAACCACCACATATTTTGACACGCTCCTTGTTTCCACCCTGGTCAGATCCAAGAATAAAGCCTCATCCTTGAATAGGGGTCATGGGCAAAATAGCCTCATGCACAAGGTCGCACTCTGGGGGGGAGACATAGTCTGGGTCTAAAATTACTCCACTTGGCTGAAAGATGAGGCTAGTCTCAAGAGCTTTTGGCAACTCCCCCACTTGATTTCCCCAGTAGAAATAATGATATCAACACCGAGTTCATCCGTGTCATCATATTTATTCCATCAATTTCCAGACGAGGTCACAGGTCGCTGACATCATTGGTTTGAACATACAAGTGACAAATTGGGTGGGTCACAAGCTTTGCATTTATAATCATTTTAATATATGTATCTCTCTGTGTGCGGCATCCCAACAAGTTAATCGCCTCATCAAAACACATCATTAAATGTGAAGGTGACTAACTGTTGGGGACGCTTTGCATTTTAAAGCAATTACTGTACAAAAGAAGATCCTTAACACTTAAGAGCCTGGTGGCAAATAAAAACTCGCGAGAAAAAAAATTGTCCATTTCTGGGTGAAAATTATGTACAACTGCAAACAATTGTGTGCGTGCAGGGCAATTATGGAACGTAAAAAGGTGACCATCTAAAGCTACGAAACCCGGCATTTTCCCCATGCATAAGATGTTCAAAAAGCAAAACTACGCGAACTAATCTGTTTCAAATCCAGACTTCGTTAAACCTATTCCCGTTACGTTGAAACGAAAAAACCGTGAACACGCATGCACAAAAAGTTTACCACATAAGTACTCTCATTGCAAAACATCTTTCGATTTGCATTCTAGACTATGTAATTCCTGGGAACATCGGTCAACAAATAAAATTTTTGCTGCAAGGTGGCAAAAAAAAAAAAACTACTTTGGTAAGCAAAATTAAATGCCAATGTCATGTTTTCAGCCAGGTTGGCCCCCCTGCCCAAACCTGAGCCAGAGTCACGAATAAATATCACAAGAGACAACACTTATGACCCCGGCACCAAAATTTCACATTTTCTGGTCGCCTTGGAATGTCAAACACTCCCTTTCAGACCTGCTCTCCTTGAAAGGGGTACCAACCTTAGAAAAACTAACAAAAAGAAAGCAAGGGTGCCAGCCCTGCCAAAAATCTGAAGGGTTCCAATCCCCCAAAATTTGGAAGGAGATCAATCTCATAAAAAAAAATACATGGAGGTGTCAGTCCTGTCAAAGAAACTGGTATTGGCAGCCGTCTGCCAACTAATAGTGAAGGGTGTCAGCTACCCTAAATTAACTGGGTTAACGCGTCAGTGACGTACAGTCCCACCAAAACATTAAAAATGAATGGCCAAAAACCAGAGGGAGATGTCACAAACAATCCCCAATAACTTGCGGGGGCCCATTCTGTCAAAAGTTACATCAGGTCAACCATTGAAAAAAATTGAAGGGCATCCATCTGTCTCCAAAACTCCTCTTAAAAATCCCCCCNTTCATCCCCTCCTCCCCCACCCCCCATACCAAAGATCCCTTTGCGATCTGCAGGGGGCCACTCATCATCCACATCATCGGATGTGATGGCAGCATTCCATCTGCGGCCCCACTTCTTGGCAGGGGGCTCGTAATCATGGTCATCCACCAGGATGTTTGTGGTGGTGTCCATCTCCTGAAGGAGGGAGACCTTCTCCATGAATTCCTCCACTGGTGAGGCGGACTTTGACAGAAGGGTGCGGGAACGACCTGGAATCAAGAAGGGACAATTGTCAAAACTAATGTCTCATTCCAACAAGTTTTCCAACAACATATATGCTGTGTGACTTCAGTATTACTATGCACAACGAGTCCGTTTCAGTGAATTAATTTCTCACAAGAATTATTTGGACTTATGCAGTGTTTACAAGCCTCATAAGGTTCACATGGTTCAGGTCATACACTGTAGATATGTCAATACACCAGAAATTTTGCAATGGGTGCCTGTCACAATTATTTATTATGTCTCAGAGTTTGCTTGTTCTGCTTCGGAAACACACCCAAATGACAAAAATTCTCAAGGTGAAGCTGTACTGAAGGGTGCATTACTGCTTTCCAAAAATTACTCTCTCATATTGCCATTTCCTTCGACCAATGGCTTGTACCGGCTTGTACAATTCATGTACGTACTACTGTGCTCAACATGATCAAGATGACATTAAATTTCGTTCTGACACAAAATCATCCATATCGTTTTCAGCAATACAGTACATGAGGTACTATATCGCCCAAAAAGATAGAGACGATTTTGCATTTGACTCAAGTGCAACTTGCACTTGAATCAAATGCCAATCGTCTCTATCTTTTTGAGCGATATAGTACATGCCATGCAATTTAAACAAACCTTGCTCTAAAACAAATGTGTCAAGATATTATCAACAAGAGATACGCAGAAGTCCTTTGCATGATATGAAAATTGTGTGCAGAATTGTCATTCTACAAAGTCAAGGAACTATTTTCAACTTATGAGAGGTTTCAAATTCTGATAATATTCCTTGGGGACATGTTCTGGAGGTAACCCTCACCAGCACGTACTCTCCCTTCATGCATGCACAAAAAAAATTGATGGTGCCATGCTGTAAGTCGCACACCAAATCAAACGTATCTCTGATGTTGTAATGTTTAATCATTCGCTGATAACATATTGACTTTGCAGGAGGCTTCCTAATGGATTAACCAGCTGACTGATAACTACCTTGGCATTCACCTTGAATATTGACTAACAGTAAGCAATGGCTATCTGTTGACATAACAGCAGGCCCTGCAATAATTTAAACCTCCTGAATAAAAAGGCAACATGAAGCTGTAAACAAGAGGCAACATTCTTCTGCCAAGTCAACAAAATATCTATCATGTTTCACTAACGTGAAAGCTTGGAATTTGTGGAATAATCACCGACAGTGTTTGTAATGCCTCCTATAATAAAATGCAGTCAACACATTCCCAAGATTGCCACTGAATGCTCACCTCTTCCACCAACTGCGGGGACCCTTGGCATCCCGACATCTCCTTCCCCACCTCCGCCGCCTTCCCCTCCTCCTCCGCTTCCACTTTTGTGCATGTTGGGCACTAGGAAGAGGGCCATGGAGAGCAACAGCACCATGAGGCAAGTGCTGGTCTGCACAGGTCGGGTTGATCCATGGACAATGAGACCTTGTAACTTCTTCAACTGCTGACTTAAGGTCTGGTTATGCGTCTCTAATAAACGAATACGTTTCTGAAGCGCATGGTTTTCCTCTGTGCATTTCTGAACCCTAGCTTCCAACCCGTCAACATACTCCTTCTTGCGTTTGCGAGAGTCTTGTGCAGATATTTTGTTGCGAATCTTTCTTCTGATGCGCTTAAGTTCACGCTCCTCCTGTTTGGTTAATGGAAAATGTGAAGGCAAGGATATCCCTTCTTTTATCAGCAACCTCTTTTCCTCATCGGAAAGGTCTAAACGCGGATAGGTGCCATCTGCGTTTTCTGTGGGCTGTTCTGATCCGGAACATGACGACGACGATGAATTTGACCTCTCAGGCTTGATGGGTGTGGCCATTCGCCTGAAGCTCCCATTGACTGTGATGGCATTCGTGGCAATTATCTTCACACCTTTAAGGTCCTTCATGTCTCGGAGCTTCACTGGCAAGAGGATGGAGCGGGGATTGCCATGATGAATACTTCCGGCTGGGAGGGTGATGATGCGAGGCTTGTTGTTACTACTGCGAGGGGACTTGGAAGGGGGGTCTATTGTTATTGTGGTGGACGTCACATCTGCTGGAAAAAAATGAAAACCATTTTTATTAAAGGAAACATTTACTTCCTTACAGTTAATGCATAGCATCCTAAAACAGCTTGCCTATTGCTTACAGCTAATAATACCGGCTACTCCACACAACAACCTCATTTTTATGGTCTTTTACACTCCAAAGAATAGCAACATATCACACTCTTCATGTAGTATTTCTCCCCATGAGGTGAGTTCTTTTAAAGTGATTATTCTAATCATACACAGATTGGACAATAAGTCACTTGGTAAGGCATTTTCTTGCACACTGGAACACAATGCACAATGGTGGCATTTATGAGGTGTTGCTGTCAACAGGAAGTTCTTTCTCACTATGTAATGCAGGTAAGTCATATATTTTAGGACACACATAGCTGGCAATGAGTGTATTTCCTACCTCATATCAGAGGTAGCCTTGAAAACTGAGAGCCATGTACAACTTCAGGAAGTGCGGTACAAAACCTCTCAAATATAATTGCAATGATATAACATTTCTTTTCTGCTAAGGTAAGTAGTGTATGTTCAAGAATTAAAAATCATTGCTCTTTTACATCAGCTAATATCCAGTAAATTTTAATTACAACCACTAGCCAAGGGTGGCCTTAATTAGTTGGCCAGCCTTCCCTCTTTCAAGAAGGTCCCAAAGGCGACATCCAATTTCCAAGTACAATATGAGAAGTCACTGGCCCCCAAAGATCAACATGTGGCGGCAGCATTGTGAAAGGGTGCAATCTAGGCTGCACGAACAATAAAACCCAATGACTAGTACTTCTATATGCGGAGAAAATCTGCAACAGGAATGTACCCCAGATCTAGAACAAGGCCAGAGAAAGGCCATCTTTTCCCTTTCCCACACCGGTTGTGCCATGTGGCAGGGTCTAAAATTCAAATCAACTCTTGTTGCATGAGTATTCTAATGAAGCTCTGGATCAACATATGGCACATTACAAATGCTAAAAACAGATGGGAAAAAAAAGAAATTATCAAAATTCTAATTTTTAAAGGTCCAGAACCATCTACATGAGCGGCGAAAAAAACTGCCAACATTTCATGTCATATGAAACACATGAAAATTCAGCAGGAATCACTGAAGATTGCATCACAAAACATGCCAAAGTTCATAGCCTGAATCAGCACCAGCCAATTATATTAATGCATGGCTATATTATATTGGGCCAGTAATTTTCGCAACAAAATAGAGGAACAGAAGAACCCACACGTGAAAAAATTATCTCAATGCATTCGGTGCAACTTTTTCTGATATGTAACACAAAGTTATATTAGGATGTTACAAAACACTTAAATGAAAGAGTTCACAACCGAGTGTCACAGTTCACGTTTATCACATAATCCTTCCTGAAGATTGCACCGTAATAAAATTACTCTGAGATTACGAGTGTATATACACAGTTTGTTATCAAGAACTTACGAAATATAAGTTATATAAGATATATAAAAAAACTGCGTGCCTGGTGAAAGGGGGTCGGCGAGGTCCTGAAGAAACTGCACCTCTTCGGTCATCTCGGTCAAAGTTTCTTCTTTCAGGGTGGTCGTAGATCCCAGTTCCATCTCACCTCCGTCCAGCAGGCTGGCCAAGTCCGAGTTGGTATCGGTGCTGAGTGGGGACAGCCCTCCAATTTCTCCAATCCCTTCCATTGGGTCCAATCCACCATCAGGAAAAAGGGCAAACTGTTGTTCTGAGGAACTTGAATGCCCAGAGTCCGAAGCACTGCTGGCAAAGCATCCATCAGGCAGATCCAAGAGGTCGTCAGGTGGCGAGTCCATTAAGACCAGGTCAGCATCCTGGTCGATTTTGTCTCCATTGAGGATTGAGTCCAAGAATGCGTCAGTCGAGTCGGGCCAAGACGACTGGCCGAAGCCAGTCATGCGCATCGCAGCATCCATGATGTCTCCAGTGTCCTTCATCTTTCCATAACTACCAGGTCACACTCTGCAAAAAGACACAAAGTTTAGCAGATATTCCCACTCGCATGTCTGGACGGCAGAAGTGAAATAGTCTACAATCAAGGAGCACATGTTGTGTCTGGGTACTAATTACAGAACATCTGATGTGTGAGTAACATTTCGAAAATGATTCATTCAGCACATATGTATGCAAGGTGGTTTTAAACCTGGTGTTTATTTCTACACACAGAGCTTGAACGTTGACTTTACATTTTCTTCTTAAAGGTGCGTCTACAAGTGAGCGGTTTGATGAACGAAATCTTTGCAGAGGCTGAAATTAACAATAGATTTTCGCCTCAAACAATATTGGTTACTTGGGTACTTAGCCTCTGCGAAGATTTCACTCTGCTTCGCTCATCAAATCGCTCACATGTAACCGCACCGTAAGCTGGAATCAGCAGCATGTCTAATTAGTTATTTCAGAAAAATTCTTGAAATATTTAACATTCGTCGTCATTTAAATGTTACATTTTTTTTAAAAAAAAGGACACCTTTGAAAACAATAGCAGTGATGCATCTATTAAAATGTTTCAGCATTATATTCAACAATATGTAGCAGGCACAGCTTACAACTTCAATACACACTACCAGGCACAAGAAAGCTGTATGACTTCCTGATACGTAGGGTATGCCAAAAATTCCATCATGTATACACAAATTCTTGCGGGGGCCCACTCCAACCAACAACAAAACAACATCCGCGACAAGATAACAACACCCATGCCCTTATCACATGTAATATTCATGCAAAACATGACAAAATGGCAAAAACTTGCGAATGCAACCGGCACTGATTAAACTGCACAAAAACACACAGCCAAGGTCAAGTGCGGTGCTGAATTGCTTTTCCCAATCAGCTACATGTTCCATGCTGCCAGTAATGGCACAAGAGCTGCGTACCACACACACCTGTCCATATGCCAACCGCATTCCATATGGACACGAGTCCCACCTCCCCCAAAAAAGTGCCACATCCCAGAGAGGGCCAACGACCTGACCTCACCCCCTCCTCTCCCTCAGTCCCTCCACCGCACCCACCCGTAACAACAGGCCCTGTTAGAAGAAGTAGAAGGGGGGGGGAAAAAAAAGAACAGTTACGGGACAGTATGGCGGTGTCTTTACCTCCGCCCCGTCCTCCAGCCAGAGATGGAATGTCCGTCGGTTGTTGTCATGCAGAGTCCCTCGCGGCACGAGACGTGTCCCAGGCCAGGTGGTCAACTCCAGCAGGGCGGATGATGCAAGCCGGCTGTAGGGTTGCCCTTCCCTACTAGAAGAGTGATTCCCACCTCAACAGGAGGGGATGAATCAGACTGGGAGTACCCCTCACGAGTAAATGAGCGAGGGAAGGAGAGGCCGATCCGCACCCCTCCAACGTGGAAGGAAGACCCGTGGCGGGATCTGGTGGGAAAGGGTAGACGGAAGCTACATGGGTCGAATCGAGCAGAGCTGCTTCAAGGAGGGAATATAGCCAAATTCTGGTATGACGTCACTGGGGAGGGGCGTAGCCATGCATCTGTGCTGCTCACCTTGTTATTTTCGCGAGGAAACGAGGTCCGAGGATGATCGATGATTGCATGAGACATTACATTACATTGTATAGTGTATTGACAGTCCAATATGTAATGTAAATGGCCTAATGTCTCACCGATTTTTGGCACGTGCAGTCATTATACATATGGAGAAGACATCCTCAGCATACAAGTTGGCTTTTTAAGATCTACTTTTTTGTCTCTTCAAGGAAATTGATCTGCTTGGACTTATCAGGACTGATGACACAAATTCACATTAATTTTGCCAGATAATTATTCTGAGAATATAGGGAATGTCTGTTATGCAAACGCGACACTTGTCGCTACAATTAATGATCACACAACATTTTTTTTTTCTTGAAAAGCATGACGTCAAGATTGAAAAAAACTTTATCCTATATACCCCAATGTCGCGGTCATAGTTGTATAGTATAATTATATGACTGTTAATTTGTCTTAGACGGGGAAAGGCGTGCTGTAATTAGGATTGTTAAAAAGACAATTGCATTGCCGGTGAACCAAGCACACAATTATGTTTCTTTACACATATATAATGTTACGTCACGATGTGCATGTAAAGTGTCGGAAACGTGACTCGATTATATTAGGAGGAAATCCCCTGGTCGCAAACACGTACAAAAACTATGCCGTCTGACCTCGACGTTGATTTACACTTCCTAGGCGAGAACAAAAAAACTGTGTACTACTGGCAATAAAAAAAACTGTGCACTGGTGTAGTCATTACGGCTGCAGCGCTGGCCAGATGCTGCTCATGTCTCATATCACATACTTGGTTTGTTATGCCCATACCATCAGCAAGTGGAATGAGTCAACAGCGGCTGTTTACAAAATATGTGACAGTGAAGTACTGTTCGTGTATCTTGTGCTATACATTGTCACTACTTGTATACGTGTACTGTTCAAATATCGGAAGCCATTCACCGAGCTGATAAGAAGTGTGAGTTTTTTTTCTAAGTAAGATCAAGATCTGTTGCATCATGCGGGCTGCCATCATTGATTGTCAGATACTGAGAGGATATAGAGGAAATATTATACACAGTACAACAACACATTCATTTCCCGTGATGGGTTATTGCACTCGCGGTATACATCAGAGGACAATAGTTGTTTCAGTGATGAAGCGGAACGAAAAAGTGCTTGCTGACATGTGGGGGGCTGAAATAATAGTCAGGCTCAGAGCGCAATATCTGAAAAAGAAAATGAGGGTAGTAAATATTTCGACCTTCATATCTCAGCGTGAACTTTCATTGAAAATATAGATAAGAATTAAACTTGTTACGACTAAAGTACTGGACTTATGAGGGCATCAAAAATTGGCATGCAATTTTGCACTCATTGATCAAAAGTCAACTACAGAGTTTGATGATTGTATCTTTACAACAGGCTGGAAATAAAATAATTCAAGACTCGCTTGTCATGACTGTTATGCCTCTTAATTATCAGAACTAACATACTTATGGCACTCTTCTTTCCATTCTACACTGAGATCAAGTATACAGAGTTTTAATCTTGTTTGGAAAGTTTGTGCAATTTTTTGTGTGAAAAGTTATCCACCCCAGTCTTCTAATATTAGATTATGCACTCTGTAAAACAGATGGCACAATGCACGTCATGCATCAAAAAGTGGACTTTGAGGTCAAGCAGACGGTTTTTGTAAGATGTCACTTGTTTCACTATGGTAAACAAAATTTTCCTATGGATTGTAATAAAAACGTGCAAAATGCGACATAAGGATTCCTAATCAATCATGTAATCACTGCCACCACTGACCTTTGCAGCGCTCAGGCTTCATAACGTGGCACTCTAGACCAATGTTGCGACTGTTCTGAATGAAACACATGGTGTAACATGAAGCATATGAAGTCCGAATTCATTTATATAGGTCCAAATGCGATTATACCAGGTGTAAGGGATAAGTTACGTAGCACACACCAATGGTGCGGGCCAATAAATATTGCACAGCACAAAGAATTAAACGGTGTCTCTTTCCATTGGAGGCAGTAATTATTTACCTCTGGTTTATTTAAGGCTTACCTCTGTACATTCTTCCGATCCACTGAATTTCACATCCAACAATGCAAGCGCAAAAAGAGTGGAGACAAAAAGAAAACTATGGTGCTGTGACAAATAAACCAAAGACTGTTGTGTTCAGCCTTACCACCAGCTGACCTTTGTTTTTTGTTTGTTTTTTTGCTTGTTTTAAAACCATTTCTGTATATTACTCCAAGTATAATTGGCGCGGCAATCGTTGAGCTGGAGAATGTTACAAATGGGACGTAGTACTTGTCGTATTCTGGCATTTCGAGATTTGTACCGGACAGCACGAGGAACGATTGGAAACGAGAGAATAAACGATCACTGGCTACGATACCACTATTATATATACTTTTTTGTTTAAATACCGTACACTACGAGTCCACAAGATAATTGTATGAGGTATGTTTGATACTGGCTGTATGGTCAAAAAATTGTATATAAGTGAGTATGTAGCTACAGATTAAAATGGGAAAAGTGTTTACTTTATTGTCCAAGTTAGTTGCTGAGAAAGGCTTCTACGTGCAATTGTCGTCTAGGAAGTGGAGGCGTGTTTTTATTATATTTTTTTATTAGGATCTCACGGCGCGAAAAAAATGAGCGCCGTTTATTGTCCTGTAGCATGTGACTATATATCTTTGGTGGCGCTGCTGATGTCAACTAGGTTTACTTGCAAAAGTCTCCAGCTCAACAAAACCTCAGCTTTTTTTTTTTCAACAAAAAAAAATAACCCACCAAGAACAAATTGACATGAACCCAAAAACAAGTTTGTCGACTACATTTGGAAAAACGGTGCGTGACCCCAAAAATATACACTTGACAGACGATATGGATTATTGAGATAGATATTAGAAGGGAGAAAAAATATATGTGTGTGGAAGGCCAAAAAACGTGGATCCCATTAGAAAGAAAGTAAACTTCGTGGTCACCTGCGGAGTAACCGACAGTTCGATTCAAAACCCAGGGGTATAAGTTACAAGCATTACGTATCATCATTGTAAGCAAAGTTGACGCGTCGCACCTCACCGAGCCATCAGGTACACTTTCCTTCCTCTCGTTTGGAAACAGACAAAAAAAAACATGTTTGAGGGAGAGGGTAGGGAGTAACAGGCGGCTGTGGGGGGAGAAAGGGGAGGAGGAGCAATTACAGGTTATTTACGGGTAATGAGGGAGGGGGATTTAAACACTCCACCGCTGATATGACCACTCGAATTCAACAGTTACAAGTGTAGGAGGTATACAAACATGGCGGGATCTACGTTCCTACCGCGTATTCAGTTGGCGCCTACATCGATTTATTTTTATTTTATTAATTATTTATATTCCTACAGTTCGAGGCTTTGGGGAGTTGGACTAGAGTAAAAAAGGGATATTTCTCTAAATTTGCCAACGTTTTCACGGATTGGAGCAAACTCAAAACATGTTTGATATACCTCCCGACACGTTCGTACAGTAATGGAAGAGCGAGAAATAATTGTTGTTATATACAGTCAATTTACAAGTACGGAAAAAACTGCATTTACACCAACAAGTTAAGTGTTTTGCTTCTTTTCTTTTAAGGTTTGTCTTTTTTGTTAAGTATCCTACATCATTCACATTATTATACATCATGTAGAAAAGACGACAACATACCTTGAACCACACACGACCGTCGAGGGAAAAAAATAAATGAAATGGAAAAAGGAAAAAGATTCTGAGAGCGTATAATATTGTCCCTAACTGTTGTGTATCGTGTCCTGTTGAGTGATTTTTTTTTACTTCTTCTTACTCTTTGTCTCCCTTTTGCCTCCGAGATATTCAATCTTTGGAAGAAATGCAGACCACTGGCAGACAAAAAAGGGATGTCAAAAATAAAGTATTGAAAAATCTGTATAGAAACGCTCACTTATACGTGTATACCGTACGAAAGTGACACGGTTGTATTTTTTCTTTCTTTCTTTTCTTCTCTTTAGGGAGAATTGCTGGTTAGGGTTAAAGGGGTGGATGGATGTGATGGTTGAAACGTAATAAACCTCACACACACGCACTCACAATTATTATTTTTATACCCATCGTAGAGGCCACAATTCCACCTCATTGCAGAGAACAACGTCACGCATACCGTTCACCCGTCACAAAACTGTCTTTTGAATCCGAAAGCAAAGCAGTACCAACAATACACCAGTTGGGAATAAGCTAAGCATGCTGGTCCCAGTTCAATGCCAATGAGGCTTCATTGCAACCTTTTTTCATTCCTTTTTCCTCCTTCGGGAAGCAAAAAATCCTGGCGCAGTCGTGCTGTGTGTGATGTATTATGTGTGTATGTGTGTGGTATGTACGTGTGTGACGAAAACTGGATAGAAGATTGGGGGAATTAATGACACAGAATAATCACAGGCCTCACAATATCACAGAGTACCGATAAGAAAGACTTCTCTCGAAGCCAAACCAAAATTACCGAAAATCGGGGACTGTAGGAAAAAAATGAATAAAACCTGATAGCAACATATGACTGTCCAGTCTTGTTAAATGATATGGAAAAGTACGTAAGAGTTCATAAACCCCGCTGGACTCTCTCTCTTAAAACCATCTTTTTTTCACTCTTAAATATTCACCCTCATTAGTGTGCGTCAGTCGCCCGCGGACGAGTATGACCACATTAATTACCGTAATTAGTAGGGCCATCATTCGCTGGGAGTCCAAAGTCCAAAGGGGACATTTATGTCACACCCGCGGCAAAGGTGTAAGATTTTTTGTTTTTAAATCGTGGCTTATTTCAGGGAGTTTTTTGGCGAGTCTTCTCACGGGGGATTGGCCAAGGGGTTTTCTGGTCGAACGTCCGACTTGAGTTTGACGAACTCTTTGGCCACCTCGTCGTTGGGCCGTTGCGATAGGATTCGGAGGATGGTCCAGCCCGTCTCGTCCATCTGGATGCGCTTGCCCAGCGACAACCAACACGCACAAGAACCCTGAAAACCAAGTCCATTTTTGTTGAATGAAGCTATTTTGTGATAGTGTATCCAGAGATTTAGATTAGACAGAGACCTGTTCCACAATATCCTTCAGCTGCATGACAGCCACTCCAACCAAGCGATCGTCTCGGGCGAAGCAGTAGTCCTTCACACATATGTGGAGATCAAAATAGTCCAAATGCTCCTCGTTTCCAATGATGCTGGATAGTAAAAGATTTCGAAGTTAATAGAGTCGTTTAGCACATGGAAAAAAGGTCTGATGATACTTACAAGTGGAACGTCTCGTTGTACTTTGGCGACCAGTTGTTCGACTTGGATTTGGTAGCGTTCTTCCTCTTCTTGTCCGCAAGGTGAGGGCCTATAAGGTTCACCTCTACGAAGGGCCTGAACATGCCCGTAGTCGTGGGCCACTTGAGGTCATTCGCTGCAACCACTGCGACAATTAAAGAATCCAGTCAGAAACAAGAGGCTATGAACTGAAATTAGATACTTAATACTCTCTGAATTATCTCCAGTGGTTTCCAGTACTTGAAGTAGCATTCACATCTTGTAAAAAATTTCCTCACTGCACTCACAAGTAAGTTTATTTTAAAAGCAATATTTTCGACAAAAGTGGAAGGAAAAATGTCTTTGATAAGAATTGTGCTGTTCAACTTGATAGTGAAGTTTAACCAGAATACATTATAAGTAGAGAGTGACAAATTTAGACTTTAGAGAGTAAAATTATGTGGTTATACGACCTTTGACGGTGATTTTATGCTCCCCTGTTCCTGGGTGGGTGAAGAGGTCAACCTGGATGGATACTTCGCCCACACTGCCATCCTCGACGCTGGCCATATCTGCGAAAGTGTTGCGTTAGAAATCTTGTGCTCAAAAATATTGCATGCTTTAGGCGTGCTGATTTCTCTCACAAGATGCTGAAAAATTCCCTCAGTCAAACGTGTGCATCGGAAAACATCATGCACAGCATTGGTCATGAGTCTGAGTAGAATTAGCAACAACAATATTATCTAACTTTATATTAAAAGTAGGCTAATGTAAAACGTTGCTATATGAATTTGACATGCAATGGAATAAATTTATGTAAGAGAAACGTCCTTATGTATCACCTACGTGTGAAACAGTATGCTAAGACACTCTCATTGTATGAAGCGTTGTATGTGACCGGTGCAATGCATAAGCTGAGAGTACTGTATATTGTGCAAACTATATTGTTTTAAAGCAGCTGCACTGAATCTGGTGTGATTGTTTTTAGGCCTACTACCAAGCAGTATACCGGTACTGCGGTGCCACATGTCTCATGGAAGTGGTGACCAAATGACACTACTAATATTTTAAGCACGATGTAAATCTAGTGCGTTTCCACTGTATGAAATTTCAGGGTTTGTTTTTCTACACTAATATGATAAAAAGGGGGAGAGAATAAGGGTATGTAAATGCATGCTAAGCAGCACTAATAAATACGCAGCGCACTATTTTGCCACACCAGACCCAAAATGGACAAAAAAAAGGTGTCCGAGAGGACCTCTCAGGCGACTATGGAAAGTTGTAAATCCTCTCGCAAAACAAGGCTTGTCACTCCTTGCTTTGTTTTGTTACCTTTACTACCCTTTCGAAGCTCTTTGGATTTCCGGGACTTTAGCGGTTCCGCAAGACTCTCATCCTCATTGTCATCATCCCTGTCTGTTGACAGCGAGCGCTGCTCTAACGTTTTTTTGTCGTTTAGGGGTACTTTTAATTCGCAGCGTGGAGAAAGGGCACAACAGAAGGATCAGCATTTTTTGGGTGGAGGGCAGGTTAAATATAACACACGAGGGGTGGGTTGGGTCACAGGCACAACGTCAAAAAAAAAAAAAAGGTTCGGACATGTGTGAATCAGCTCACCTTGATTGGACTGAGATGTGATGAAGGTCTTGATGAGAGTGTCCGTGGTCTGAGTGTAGAGAGACAGGGCGTATCGCAGGGATTGCAACTCTGATGATTTCTCCAGGAAGGTCTTTTTCAGTCCGTTTCCTCCTGCGTGGAAATACTGCTTGATGGTGTCCAGAGCAATGTCCAGAACCGCACACTGCTTCGGGGACAGGTTCTTCTCCATCTCTTTAGATATGTCCTAAAATCATACGAGTCGTGTTATCCTCATTCATATTGAATGCATCAGTATGTTCTCATAGAGTCCCTATACGGTTTTACTAAATCCCCATGTGACTACATTTCTGGATGTGCACTAGGTATTGCCCGATCAATTATTTAATTTCAATTTCATGTTTAAAAATGCCGGTTCAGGACATGCACAATTAAAATGCAACTCAGGCTGGGTGTAAAGAAGGTGTAAAACAAAGCCCGACAAAGCCCTTCCCTGCCACATTTTAATCCGAAACACAATCGTAATATGTGTGTCAGTTTTTAAACTGTGCAGGATACCATCCGTTTTCCACCCATGCGTCATGCGTCATGCTTCAATCAGCATTTTGTTACGCACCATGACCCCACTGAGAGCCGTCTTCATGTCCTGTTTACCCACCATATTGTTTTTGAACAAGCGAGTCATGTCTTCAATCTTGGCGTTGGCGGCCAGGTTCTTGGCATTGTCTGTCAGATTCTTGAAGATCATCTGCGGACAGAAGGGGGAAAAATCAGTACCAAAAATTGAGGGATTTACAGGTACAACGAAGACACATACGCTCTTATCAGTCATTGGCGGAAGCACGACGGCCTTCTCTAGTGTTCTCATGACAATCTTCCAGAGCTCCTTGAGAAGGCGTTTCAGGACGGTCTTTTCACATGATTGTGCGTAGAGGGAGAGAGATCCATCGAGGAGATCCATCAGAGGTCTCAGGACATCGTCGGCCTGTGCAGCAACCTCGTTCCTCTGAGATGGTTGGTTCATGGCCACCTGACCACCGCCCTTGATGGACAGGAGAAGGTCACCCAGTTCCTTCACACTCTGAGTGATCCTCGGGTCCAAGCTGCACGTAAAAAAGAGTAATTCAATTATTGTTTAACTACCTACCTACATGTAGTACATGCAAATTAGTTAAAAGAAAAAAAGTGGCAGACCTCTTGGAGAAAATGAGTGCCAGTTCGTCCAGGACAGTGTTGAGCGACTGCTGCAGTTCCTTGAGAATGGAAGCTGCATCTTCTTCGAGCTTCTCACCGCCCATGGATTCGAACATCTTCTCAAGCTGTACCCTGAGCTGTTGGACGTTGTTCATGAGGATGCAAGCGATTCGCTCGTCCTTCAGGTGCGTGGGAAATTCCTTCTTGACGATGTCCGCGTAGGCCAGGAGCACCTTCACTATGGTCTTAGCAAATCGCTTCATGTACCTCTTCCAGATGTCCGGATCGGGACACTCCAATTTGGACACGACGTCGAAGCACTGGGTCAGCTGGGTGAAAATGTCCACCACCGAGTTGGAGAAGAGGGCATGCTCGCTGCTCTTTTGGAACTGCAGAAGGCATACAATGTCATTAAATGCAGAGTCTCTTGGAAATCACACCGTACACAACGTACAGTACATCAGACCAACTTAAATGTGCAGACATTAGTAATGACTGATCCAGAAAAATCCGTTTGACAATCCTTATCCTGCTAACTATATTGCATGAATGGACTAAGCATTTCTCCAGAGAAGAGTACATAGTGACACGTACCCCGTCCTTCTTGTCCCTGTTGAACGCTCCGTGGAGATACTCCAAAGACACGTCGTCATTCTCATTGAGCCACTGCATAACAAACGGCTCGAACCACCTGCGGAGTCAAGTGACACTGATGTGTGAACTGCTTCACAGGGCTTTGTATGCCGCTAACGAGTTTGTTGTACTTACGCTGGGTACTCAGGCACGGATCCTTTGTAAGGAGGCACATCCTTCACGTAATTGTTGTACAACCACTTGACTTTGAAGTGTAGGTTCATATATGCGGAGGACTTGCACAACCGATGCTGTTCGTGTTCCTCCAGCGCGTACTTCATATCCACTGCGAACAAGCTCCACATCGTGGCAGCAGACAGCTGCAAATTTAAATAATTCTCATCGTGTGTGCATCACTTTCAACACATCATGACTAACCTGCCCAATGTTGAGCTCTTGAGGAAACTGGTTCAGCACTGGGGCGTAGCTGTTCTTGTCCTCCTCAACCACAGACACTATTAGGGCTATTAGCTTGTGCCAAAAATCCACAGTGTCCAGCCGTGGACCATGGTCCTCTGGGTCCCGCTTTGGTTCGTTCGGATCAGCCTGCAACAGAAGTACAATCCAAGATAACTTGCGGATTTCCACAGCATTTCAAAATTCATTTAGATCTGTCAAAAAGGCATGGTTCTGACCTGAAACTCTCGGTTGTAAAGTTCGTAGCAGTTTTCGAATAGGAACTGGTAGGTCGACCGCAAGCAGGCCTTGACGCAGTCTTTCACCACAGTGCTGGCTCGAGGAGGGCTTGATAGTTCTTGTACCTGAAATGGAGATGGTCTTATTAGTGAGTCTGCTATATTTCCATAAGCCACACTGTACAGTGCAACTTACCTTCATCCTGAAGAAAGTTATGCTCGTGAGGAGATCGACGGTGGATTTGAGGTCCATAAGCTTCTCATTGCTGGAGGCAGGGAAGTTGTTTCGGTACATGGAGAGGTCAATTCGGAGGGAGTTGTGCAGTTGGTCCAATAACTTTACAAACTTCTCTTTCTGCAAAAAGATGGGACCGTTGTGGTTTTGACACACACTCGTTAACAGGGCTTGTCTTACCCCAAAGTTTGATGCAGAAAACCTATCACTGGCTGATACAGCCGAAGATGCTGTTGTATGTGCATAGTATGCGTTGATATTTGCTAATAAGGTACTCATGACTGCAGGCACTCCTGGACATAAATACTTGGTAGATAAGCAGTGGAAGTGCCTGAAAATGACGGTTATTTTGTTAGCCGCTTCCACACAAAATTAGCACAACTTATAGTCATCGAAAGGATTAGGCTCTTACGTCATGGCCAGGTAAATGGATTCAATTCCGTAGCGCATTCCGAATTCATCCGTAATCTCCTGACCAGGATCCTCAAAATAGATCTTCCAGGCATCGTCTCCTTTTGCAGCTGGGAGTTTCACCAACCCGCAGTTTTGCACTTCACACAAATAGTGGAACAGGTTTTCGTGCAGGCAGGTATACTGCACGTGGTAAGGAGCCACCTGCACAGGAGAAGACAACAACATTAGCACACCTGTGCACTCCGCAATATCTCTAAATTAATAATTTTGAGCAGTTTAACCTTTCTCTCTATACTATATACACTTTACTGAGTCAACAACATTTGGTGCTACTACTAGTGTAAAGAGTGAGAGAAACTGCCCAAAAGTAGTTCAAACAAATGGCAATACCTTCTCCTCTCCTTTGATTTCAACACTGATATGCAATCGAATAGCACCGGAAACAGCGGACTTGTCCGTCCGCTTCTCCAAGTTGTACCACACGTCCATCTCTCCAGATAGCGTGCGGACCTCGATAATGGTCTGGCCAAGGAAATCGTCCGATTCACGAGTCAGCTTTTGGCGGAGCTTGGACTTGAGGTCGTTATCTTCGTCCCAAACGCGAACCTTGATGCGATCGGAAGAGTTGTGGCACTCGCTGCAGGGGGGATTTGAATGTGTTGTCGTGTCGTTAGCGCATAATGGAAACTCTGGTGATATCAGGACCACACCAATGGAAGTCACACACGATCGTACTTACAAGTAAAACTTCTCATTCCACACAGGGTTCAGCTCCTGTGGCATGGTTCTAGTCCGCTTCTTGACTTTGCCCACTTGTACTGTTACGTACGGATCTGATGTGCCACTTTTATCCTTTGCAATTAAACCTTGTGCGCAAATCACTGCAATAAAATGGCAAGTCAGTGAAATCGTGCATTGGCTGGTCCGGTTTCTCGTGAATATAGTGCCTGAAGGTTGCGTGAATATCAGTTAAGATTGCGCCGTGGCCAATGTGGATGGTGTTCAAAAATTTTGCTTTTTTTTCGGTCGCAATGCAAAGTGTGAAATGTTGAATGATTGTCAAAAAAGGATTGTGTTAAGCAGTGTAAGGAGTTTCAGAAAGCAATAATAGAGTATACGGTATGCAATATATTACTGATCTTAAATGGTATATCAAGTAGTGAGTAACGCATGCAACCAAGCCAGAAAGCATCAAGAAACGTGTCTTTTTGTGTAGAGAGAAATTAAAATGGAAAATGGGTATAAAATGAAAATATAGTTGGTTTTAGAGTGAAGAGTTGTCGTGTTTCATGCCATGTGTAAAATGCTCTGTTGCAGCAGTCCGAGATAGATTCATATATTCTGCTGCCTCCGCCATATATCAAGCACCTTGTCCATACACCTTTCCGCTACACACTCGAAAGTGCGCGCAATTCAATCAATCAATCAATCAATCAATCAAAAATTCTCTGGAGGCAGCAGATTCAGTCAACTGCCAAAAAAGTGTACGTCACGCAGTACACATGCTCTCGTCTCGGGTTGAGAGAAGCCGGCATGATTCCCTCGGCACACAACCACATAATCTACAGTAACACAGAAGTAACACAGAACCGCTATGTAAAAGACCCTGTATCTCGGCCCATGGACCTTTAGCTACATGGCACATCATATAATAATATGCACCATATACACATGCTACCATTCGCAACAGTAGAGGGCGGGCGACTCACAGGAAATCTAGGAGAGATGCGACACACACTGAAAGAGAAGGACAAGAGTACGTGGCAAAACACTTGGGGACAACATGGCATGCGACTCACACACACAGCACAAGAAGACGACCCTAGTGGATTGTTCTTTTTTTCTCTCTTTTGATCTCTTTGTGTGTCGTGAGTTGTTTGTATGTGAAAAATGTATAATCCAATCGATTCTACTGCCTTATTTCTGATGCCTGGGAACCCAAGTGTTGTGCTCTAGTCTACCGCGATACCTATTCGAAAAGTCGGTCAACACCTAAGTGTTGGTAAATTCCCCTACCTAGTTAATAATAATACATCTGACCAATAAAATATTGGCCTACAAAATATATAATATGCGATACGTTCTTATCCTGCACATGCCATGCTCTAGGAGGAAATCCGGCAGCAAAAAAACGTATATATGAAAAAATAACACAGGACAACTCCCGAGTGCCAGAATGTACAGAAAGGGTGACTGCGGCATTCATTCAGAAAGCTGAAGCATGACAGGCAGATCGAAGAGAAAAGTGTTCTGGGACGTGTCACTAAGCAAAGTTCCAGGAGGCATGTGTGCACCTCCATGGGGGGGTTAGAACTAGGAACACAGTAAACAGTCGGGGGAGGAACTTTGACAAATTCCAGCCAAGATGGTTTCTGCATAGCATAGAATGGAGCTTTGGCTACAGCAGGAAGTGGAAGAGTATAGTGAACCCTTCTGGTCGGTAAACCAATGGATACCTGTAATGGCAATCTTGCACGACCAATTTGAGGTCCCATCTAAAACATTTCCTTCGGCATGTTCGATTGAATCAATGTGAGTATCGGGATCCACTGAAAAGGTCATTCTGCGAAGAAACAAACACCAACACAAAACATAAATACCACAGCAGAAGCACACAGGGACAGTGCCAGGCTATCCCTTGCTAAGAGGAAGAGAGAGCCTCTATACACAGAGCGCGATATGTACACAGGTCATAGAATGCAGTCACATCGATCATCAGAGTCGAAACGACCTGAAAAACTAGCAGATAAGTCAGCTCCCAGCCAATTTTTGCAACTAGATTCGACTCGAAGCAACAGATATGACGCATCCGCACGATCTCGAAAGTCCTTCAAAGTATTGAATGTAATAAAAAAGAGGCTGTAGTACTATCCATACGTTCAAGTGAATCCGGGATGGCAGCCAGCAAGTATTGGTCCAACTGTTTCGCCTCATTGAGGAAAAAGCACTTCAGATGGCTCCTTTCCAGAACCTTTCTTTTTGCATTTTGCTCCGTGCCACGCAGTGAATGATTTTCTTTTTGGCAAACTTTCTCAGTACTCCCTTGAAACTTCATTCATTGTTTTCAAACTCCGCAAGCCTAAGATGCGAAAACCACGTTTAGGGATAATAAATTACTCCGTCACGTGTAATTAAGAAAACGCTCTAGCATCTCTCCCCTATTTATCTGAAACTCGTGGGTCGTAGCTGGAGAGTAGGAGGAGGAGGAAAAAAATGAGGCCTCATTAAGAAGGATGGTTCTGATAGAGCTCGCTAACGACCATTACTCTCTGCCAGAGCAAGGCAATATTTGGCAGGACCCGAGAGGTTCTATGCCAAAAGAGGGAGGACCCCCGTGTCGGGCAGGTAATAGACTTGTCAACCGTTGGTTCAAACTCGTAATTCAGTTCTGCCCAACGCCCTCCCACCATTTTCTTTTCTCATGGACCAGATAGACGCGGAAAAAAAGTCATCTCCAAAACCCAGCCCCTTCTCTCAAAAGAGCATTGGCCCAAAAAAATCTATCGGTGTGCAAAGCGTCAATGGCCCGCACACTATTTTTGGAGCAGACGATCGATCCCCATAAGTAATTGATGTGATGGTGGAGCAGGGATTCTCTCGGAAAGTTTTGGGTGAAGCAGCTGGACCACAAAATTGTAGGGGGCAAGGATTTCTTCCTTTTGTACGAAAGTTTTGGCAACACAATTTGCAGTTGGCTCTCTCTTTCCCTTAGACTACAAATGGCAGGCATGAAGACAAGTAGAGCCAAGCCAAATGAAAGCTCCTCTCCTCCCGTTTCCCTCACTCCAGGGGGCCGTGGAAAGAGCGATATATAAGAAAGCATTCCTCCATCTAGTTGGGGGCCACAACATGAACAGCACTGGGACACAAACCTGTAATTGCTATTTTGGCAGACCACTTGCTTGTGCCGTCTAAGACTGACTGTTTCACGGCTTTCATGTGGCCAATGTGGCTTTTTTCTTCCACTCCAAAAACGGCCCTGTTTCGTTGGAAAACAAGAGTGAAAGAAAAGGCTCAGTGTCAGCACAGAAAATTATGGGTCCTCAAAAAAACCTCTCTCTGAATTTTTTTGAGGTTGTACTCCAGCAGTCCACATCTGCAGGAAAGGTGAGGAATATAAAAAAACTAGTCTGGTCAAAAATCCTAACTCTTACCTAATCCTTTGGTTTGCAAAAATATTTGTTAACAACTTGGAGGAACAAGCAAGTTATCGTGATTTTTTAAATATTATAGATCTTAACATTTTCAGTCCTATGGGAGGAGAGTCTACAGCACCTGCCACTTCCGCATTGATTTTCCCCAAGTGCACTACATTTTCAGCTACTCAATGTGAAAGTGGCCTCGTTAATTCTGACTCCATACAAAAAGGAGTTGAACTTGCAAAACTTGAGAGCTGTGCAATTTTTTTTATATAGACTATACTCTCTCTCTCTCTCTTTCTCACTATGCTTTGAAGAGCCAATAGAGAAGTGTGACGAATCGATCATCGTTTCAAAAGTTCCCCCCAGTTACCTAATCAGCTCAAAGATTTCTGGCTTTTCTCGCTCTCGCTGCTTCATCCTCTCCTTCATTGCAGTGATGATGCTGTTAGCTTTGTCTTCAGCTCCGTGCTTGGAACTCTTCTCAGCAGCTCCTGGAGAGAGAAAAAAAGGTACACCGCCCTTGGAATCCTCCGAGTTTCCCGAGGCAATTGCAAGAGAAAAGGACGCATTTGCAGTCTTGGATAGTAACTTGACGATTTAAGTACCTTTCTAGCTGAGAGCACAGTTACTTTTCAACCAAATTATTTTACTAGAAAATCGACATTCTTGGAGTCATTGAACTCTCATTTCCACCGTTGGATACATCAATGTTACTATCCAACAACTATGCACACTTGAGATCTGACACAAATTACGTACGTTGCAAGCAGTCGGCGTTGAGAAGGTCTTTGCACTTTTCGTGACACTTGACCCCGCACTCGGTGCATCTGACCCCCTGTCGAGCTATGCCCCACAGAAGACCCTCGCACTCGTAGCAGTAAGTGGGTGATGTGGCGGTCCAAAGGACAAAGTTGTGAGGAGTGGTGCTGGAGATGGGATATATCAGCGCCTGCAACGTCTTCTTGTACACGTGCATTTTCTGCGATGGTTGGGGGAGGAAAGCAGACGGAAACAAATGATCCATCAGGTCCCAGGCTCTCCCCAAAAGTTTCCTAAATACATCACTGTCGGCTGCACGTGGCGGGGGTTGTCTCCCCCCACCAAACTTTTCCAACCCCCTACTTCCATTTACGTGATGCGACCCCTCCAGCAGTGAAATTTCAATTCCGGCTCTCCAAATCTCTCCGGACACACACATTCACAAAAAAGGGAACCAAATCGGACGCGTCCAGTGAACCGTTGGCTTTTCGTCTCCAAAAAAACTTCAATCCCCAATTTTGGGAGCCATAATTTAATTTTTTTGTCCCCTAAACTGCTTCCGATTGGTGAGGCTAATTATGAATGACTGGAGACTTAATTAGTTCCGCAAGGTGAGAAAGAATAAAAGATTTTTGTGACTTACCAGTTCTTCGTCGTTCAGGGTAGCCCTGGGCACGGCAGAAGTCAGTCCGGCGTTTCTCTTGGTGGCAGCCATGGTCTGAAAAATCGCGAAGAGAAATGATAAGAAACAAAAATCTCAGATCGGAACTAATAAATCAATTTGCTTTTTAGTAAGTTAAGAATGTCAGAGAGTGAGTGAAGAAAGAGTAAATAGTAAATACCTTGAGCACCTGGTTATTGGAAGCAAAAGAGAAAGAGAGAAGATCAGAAAATGGATTAGTAGAATGTCGGGGAAGAAATTGATATTTTTTGTTGCAATAATGAAGGGCACAAAGTGGAAAATTTGAGGCAAATTGGCGGCCAAATTTTGTGATAAAATGTTTGATTGTAGTAATAATTAGGGACTTTTGCTCCTCTGATGCTATACAGAGGAAATGTGAGCAAATATGTACCCTTCATATTTGTCTTAAGTGTCAACAATTTAAAATTACTTCTTAAAATGTTAAATCAAAATAATTTGACATTTACACCAGGAAAGGGATTATTCGTCAACCCACAATATCCTATGGAAACTGGAGGCCTATACGTGCGATATATGATACGAGCAGGCAGTTGATGCTTGATAAAAGGGAGCCCTTTGTAACCTTGAGAGTTACAGCGTTCTCCTGGAAAAAGTTTTTTCCCCTTCCCTTCTTCTTTTTTTAGGTATAGAGCTCTAACAAGCGTGGCCTCCAGTGCAGCTTTCCACAGCCTGGGCCCCACCTCTATAGCCGATAACCCCTAGCGAGATGGCAAGGAATGGCACTTTGGAAACCCCGAGGACAGGACAACGTTGTTGCTAGGGCGGCTCTCAACTCTCGTGATTCACTGCCCCAAGTTGGAAACTGCCAATTTTTCCTCCCGTTTTCAACCTGCCCTCCTTTTTTTTTTTTGTTGGTAGAATCGACTCAACATTGTCCAGGTGGCCCCTAGGCCTGCTAACAACTCTGCACGGTTGGCAATAAGTTTCGCCAAGTGTTTTTTTGAAGATGGCTGTGAGACAACTGAAATTAATTTTGGTCTGTTTCTGCCGCAAAACCCCCCCGAAAATTTCCATTCAGCTCGTGTCCAATGAAACGGTCTTGCGGTCGTGGCGAGGCGTACTTACCAGCTCGGAAACGAGAGGAATCGACTTGCGCCGGGGTCGTATGTCCGGCATGCTGTCGATGTTGCTGTAGAACGGGTTGTCTCCTGGGTGGCTGCAATGAGAGCAACGGAATTCCGGCCATTGTCATCTGCCTATCGCAGAAACGGCTCGTAAAACCCATGTGGAGCCGGCAAACAAACAGTAAAAGGGAGACCCAAATAGCCTCAAGGTATTTTTGTGGCTGGACTGGTATTCAATAAAATTGGCAAATTCTTTAAAAATCGCCAAATTTCATATAATATTATGTTAAAGTTAGCGAATTTTTTTAGAGGAGACGCTCTGTGAATATTATACAGGGTGACTCTAAAGTCTGGACACATGGTTGGTCGACAATTGGTCACCCTGTAGTATTCACAGAGAGTCTCCTCTTTTAGTACTACTTTTTAGTAACTACTTTTAAATACTGCGCTTATGAATAATTTAAATAAATGGCCTAAGTTGAGTTCTTGAAGGCAAAATTTTTCTTTCCTTAAAAAGTACAGTTTGCAAAAAGGTATCAGCCCCGAAAGTGCCTGAATCATTACCGACTATGTCATCAATTTCACTCAAATTTGCATGCAACTTCCCCAGGCAAAATTGGAAACCTACAGCAAATCCCCCCCCCCCCCTCTTCTCTCACGCTTTTGGTGAGGGTGGGTGGGCCTTCGACAAAAAAAAAAAAGAGAAAAGCGGAGAGGCAGCACAGGCATTATAAATAATTCATGGATCCGCAAAATCCGTGCAAGATTTCCCCAGAGTTGGTTGCAACATACGTACCTCGTGCGACTGCCGCTGTCTCCGGCTCCACTGCCGCCATTCTGCAACAAGAGCGGAATGGTAAATATGAGCACGGTTGACACGCTGACAAATTACCCCTTTCTTTTTTGCAGGTTACAAATTAGAGTCGGCTCAAGTCCCCCAACTCAACCCTTAAACCGATATCTGCCAGAGGTGCTGGGTGTTTTATACCAAACTCCACGGAGAAAACTGGCTGGAATATTCCAGCGGAAATATGCTGGAGACTCAAGAGACAGACACGAAAAGCTGCCTCTCGGCAAAAGGTGAAAGACCACAAGTCGTGGTCAACGGTGCGTGCCTAGAAATAGCTCGAGCGAGATTAGTTTTGGCGGACTGAATTGCGAGGAATGGCGCGCTGGGCCAGGAAAACAAGGACGACCGTGGCTTTTAATCAAGGAAATGCAAGACAGCTCAAAGGAAGAGGAGGAGGAGGAGGAGATATATACACGGTGCACTTACAGCTCTCTGCTGGCTGCAGGAAGGTGCGGGATGGTTCAAGTTCCAGGTAATGAAATTTTTTTGTGTGTGTGTCTGAAGGAAATATGCACCAGTATAGGTCTCGGGTAATTCAGTGTTGGAGACCCTCTCCGCGCTTCTAGCGTTTATTATGACTTGATGACGCCAGTGCATGGAGATGAAAGGCAGCACGTACTGTACACTGTTAGGACCAAGTGGCCAAAATGGCTCACTCTGCACTTGAAAACAGCGCATGCTTCTGTTGAGCAGAAAATCGACACTGCAAGAAAATTAGTAAAATAATGCAGGCAGAGTCTAAACTTTATCTGATCCATTTTATCGATAATGAATATGCATAAAATGGTTCTTCGAACTAAATGATGGCAGGTAAAAGATAGAATTACAGCCAGGGATTAGCCACTTCACTTGTGATAGAAAAATCGACATTACAAAAAAAAAATGCCACATAATGTAAAAGTCACAATGCAGACAGAGTCAAACTTTATCTCAACAATTTCATTCGATAATGAATAGGTAGAAAGTGGTTCTTAGAACTGAATAATGGCAAGTAACAGATAAGATTATAGCCAGGGATTAGCACACTCCACTTTCAGTCAAGTGCATGCCTGATTACGATTACCTCGCGGATTTAATACGCGTGATTACTTGCCATTACGGTGTATCAGTGCCTGCAAGTAATTGCACCTCTTTCATTAAAAACTCAATCCTTTTACGTCCGATAAATTTTTACTGTCATTTTTTTGAGTGTGAAGTAAAACGCACAACACACATCTGGTGTTTAACAGCAATTGAATCGAGCAAAAGAAGAACAGCACAAGTTCATTTTTTGCAAAAATGAGATTATCATGGGATGTGGTAGTCCTTGTCCATGTGCATCGTTTGATGGAAAAGAAACACATGCCACTTGCATGAGTAAGGCAGGAGAACGGGACAAAGTTTGTATGTGTGCTGGAAGAACAGCATATATCCCCGGATTTGTGCGGTTTTTCCGTCTCATTTGAGTTAATTAATGTATTGAGTACCAAATTACATTTCTGGAAGCGTATGCCTGTCTTCTAATATAGCCGAAAGTATGAACTGTCAGTCGTGAACGGTAAGCTCTGTAATCAGTTTTTTGTCTCTCCTGAAAAAGTTGCATTTTGTGACATGTGCTGTTCTTCTTTTGCTCGATTCAATTGCCCAATTGTTGTGATGGAAATTTTGACGAATGCTAGCACAAACTGCTCGAGCATTTTTAAAACATTGGGACCAAATCGTGGGGGTTTAGTCATCTTTAAAAAATAGTAAAGGCGTACTATTCATTCCGTCCAAGTTATAGATTTGACTAGATCCAAAGCCAGGCTTTTGCCACTACGGACCTGCCTTACTCTAGGTCACCTTAAACCCTTTGTGGACAGGAGCGAATAACTAAGGTCGTCGGAATGAAAGCGCCCACCACGTCTCTCCTTATACCTTTGCCCGCTCTCTCTCTCTCTCTCTATTTCGAAAGGTAATCTTATGAATTATGGAAAACGAGGAGAGCTTCGCCTCACCAATTTCTCACTCCTACTGCAAAGTCTGCCAGGCCTCAATAATTTCTAACGCGAGAGAAGCCCAGACCACTCACTGTTTTACGTATTCACAAAGTTCTCAAAAATTCTGGAGCTCCTTATCACCGCCATGCCACACCCGGGCAGGTTCTGAGGCTCTAACCGGGCTTTGCAGCTGTGATAACTGATAAGCATGTTGCTCTTTCGAGCTCCGTGTTAGCATTAGCTTAAGGAAACGTGCTTTCTCATGGTGTGCAAGTGACGTAGTCACGTCCTCTCTTCCGGGATAATTACACCGTCTTATAAGCATTACACTCGGAGTGAGCACGGATATTGTGATTTTTAACTTTAAAAAGGATCGCAGCTACTGATCTTCATAAATAGCGGGATCAGTAGCCGTTATTTAACGACCTGTTACATGACAGTACCAGGCTTTAAACTTACTTTTAGAGCACCTCGGAGACAATCGGAGCAGCATTTTTTTAAAATAGCAAAATCGCTGATTATACTTTATTTTTGGCACACTTACGCTTTCGACCTGTTGTTTCTGTGCGCTTTCTTCCGCCTTGCGTTCTTTCAGGGCTTTCAGCAACTTCCATTTGCTGCCAGGTGGAAAGTCCTTCATGTCTTGAGATGTCTGACTGAGTGTGTCCAACTTGGCGCTCTCGTCGTCTCCTATTCTGCTGTCTGCCGTGGCCTGCGATTCTCTTCGTCCGATGGACTCCGTTTCGGTCGGATGCCGCTCGATTGTGACCTGGGAGTCATCATCTTTTTCGGATGCTAAAAAAACGGCACTTGCACTTCCACTCATGCTTTCTTCTGGACCTGGAAACTGCGGTGTCTCCAATTCCTCCACAGGTTCAGGCTCTTTGGTTGTTTCTTCACCCGCGTCTTCAACAGTGTCTTCTTCATACGGGCTTTGTCTGGGGCTGTCTGGACCGCTGGTTTCTCCGGAAGAATGTTCCTCCGGTTCTGGCTCACCTTCGAACCCCAGCAGTGACGAGGAGCTTGGTATGCTGGTGCTCGGTTTTTCCTCCACGTTTGTTCGTGAACTCTCCCGCGACCTTTGCTCTGACCAGCATCCGCTCGAATGAAAAGCGGATTCGGAGCTTTTGACGCTTCCGTCGTCGAAACCATGGTGTTCCCGCATTCTTTCAGCTCCAGAAGCCAAAGGTGGACCGCTACTTTCGGTGCTGGACATGTAGCTTCCAGTCAGCGAGTCATCCGGATGTTCATGAAAAGAGCTGCGGAATGAATCGTGGCGACTGTCACTGAAAAATGCTGATTCGGCGGACATGACGCTGGCGGCCATGTCGTCGTCTCCTTCAGCAGCCTCGCGACTTCCAGGTCTTTTAGGCAAAGGTGGCGGCTCTCGAGGTGGCACTGGAGGCTCTCTAGGTGGCACTGGAGGCTCTCTAGGTGGCACTGGGGGCTCTCTAGGTGGCACTGGCGGAAGCTGCATCGGCGGTTGTACCGGCGGTGGCTGTACCGGCTCCGGTGGTGCCATTTCAGCCGCTTTTGCCTTCGCTTTCGCCGCAGCTTCTCTTTCCGCCAGCTTCTCCCTGTACTTAGCTTTAAGCTGCAGCTCTTGAAGCACCAGACACATCCTGCTCTTGGTCTCTTCGTCCGGTTCTGGTGGCGGTTCCTCCTCAGGAGGCATGTACGGCTCCGGCTGGAACACGGCCGGAAACCGCTCCAGCTCCTCCAGCTTGCGCATCTCGTAGCGATACCACTCGTCGTCGCTGTCGATGCTCTCCTCTGTGCTTTGTCTCCGGGACGTCCCGAAAGAGGAGCTTGTGCGGAAAGAAGCTGTGCTTCGGTTGTCATCATCTTCAGACATCGCTCGTACGGGAACTTCCAATCTGTTCCGCGATGTTTTCCCACCCTCCACGCCATCTTGTTCCCCCGAGCTCCCAAGGTCGGAGTCTCGAAATGTACGAGCGGTATTGTTGAATGATCTGGATGTTGGTGACACTGGTATGATGCCGGCCCCCGCGATGTCTGGCAGCGGAGGACCTTCCTGCTGGTCTTTGGTGGCCTCCCCGTCCGGAGGCTCCTCC
This sequence comes from Catajapyx aquilonaris, assembly GCA_000934665.2. Lineage (NCBI taxonomy): Eukaryota > Metazoa > Arthropoda > Diplura > Dicellurata > Japygidae > Catajapyx > Catajapyx aquilonaris. Next base: position 67,323 of record JYFJ02000553.1, read on the forward strand.
AGTACGCTGGTGGAAGGCGCGCTGCCTGAAGGAGTTGTCGCCGGGGTGCTGTAGCCCTCCTCCAATCCGGTCTGTTCTTCAGAAAGGGTGGAGGAGTGGCGTTGTCTGTACTTGCCCAGAGCCCTTGACACTGCAAACTCTCCTAAAGAGCTGCCCAGGGTCACTGGTGGCAATTGGATAGCGCCACTTCCGCCTTCAGGACCAGGGCGGTCCTCAGACGAAGCGCGTCTTGCATCACCAACTGTTGCAAATAACGCTTCAGAGTCGTCATCCGGAGCTTGAGCATCAGACATTGGCTCCAGTTCAGACTCACTTTCGTTGCATTCTGACGATGACATCCGCTTGAGCGCTGCTGGTCTGACCCGAGCAAACATGCTTTCAGGGGCAGCGGATTCGGCCGAAATGTAGCTGTCTTCACTCTCGCTTTCGGAGTGGACAAGATGACGTCCTGACGGGCCGCCCCAGTCAGACTCGGACTGCTCTGAGTCTGACAGAGATTGGCTGCCCTTCCGTCTCGACTTTAGTATCATGGACATGCTGGACAGGAGCGGATTCTTCCGCTTCTTTCGCGGAAGAGAATGGGCGTGGTTCCTATCTCTCAGTCTGGCGGGTATGTCTTCTCTCCTGACACCCAGGGGCAGAGATTGGGATCGGTGTCTGCGACTCGTCAGATTCAGGTCCGGAAGCCAGCTGCTGACTGACGTCATGGCCGATTTGAGGCTGGACGTCCTCTTTGGCTTCTTCTTGCTGCCGTCATCCTGCTGGTGGGACGGTTTCATGTCGGTGGCGATGGAGATGTAGCCCGATTGGGACACTATTATGTTGCTGGAGTCGTAGTATTTGTACGCCGATGGTGGAACTTCGTGTTGGGATGGTCGACGTGACTCGGCCCCTTGTTGTTGTTGCTGTTGTTGTTGTTGCTGCTGCTGCTGGGGAGCGTTCTTCTTCTTCAGCTCCAGGTCCAAAGTTGGTCTCTCCGAACGCTGGTTGTACATATAGGCACGCATGTAGGCTTCTTCTTGATATGTCGAGTGCTGCGTAGTGGAAGGGGGGTAATTTGCTGACTGAGAATATGCGCCCGCTGGATAATTTATGCCCTGAGAGTATTGAATGTATGCGCCTTGCTGTTGTTGTTGTTGCTGCTGTTGCTGCTGTTGCTGCTGCTGTTGTTGTTGCTGCTGTTGCTGTTGCAATATCTGCTGCTGCTGTTGCAGCATTTGATGTTGCTGTTGCTGGTACAGATGCTGTTGCAGTTGTTGATTGTGATGATGCTGCAATTGATGGTGGAGCTGGTGCTGGTGTTGAAGCTGGTGCTGGATCTGGTGCTGATAAGACGTTTGCGAATAGAGCGCCGGATATGACCTCTTCTGCTCAAAGTAAGCCCCAGCAATCTGATGCTGCGCGGGAAGCTCGCTGGCCGAGACAGTGGTCAGAATATTTTCCATAGACTTCATCGACCCCGTCATGCTTCCGTGCCTATGCTGCGCGCCTTCTACCGGACTCGGCGAACGTCCGCGTCTTTCGTCCCTTCCTTCCGTCAAGTACGAATCGTAACATGCCGTGTTGGTCGGGTAATAAGACAATGCGTCTGTCAGATGCCCAGTCGGATACGGATCTTTGATTCTGGTCTTGTCCGACTGCTTTCCAGTGGACATTAGCGACGAGGAGGTGGCTATGAGCCTCTGGGCGTCGTCTAAAAAGCAAGACGTCTGAGGAATGTTGTTCAGGTCCATCTTTGTGGTCGATAGGGACGCGTGCAAGGGACGAGGACCTTCGCTGCTGACAACGGCGTAAGCGGTGATTAGACCGGTGTTGGCACTGGTATACACAGCCGTGGAAGCAGGTCTCTGAGTTCCTGCCAGCGAATAAATCACCGAGCTTTCTGCGGCAGCGGCTGCATCGGCGCTGCTGCTGTGGTGTCGACGCCGGACAGTTGCTGTGCTTCCGATGCCGTCCAAAGGTGCGTTGGACAAACTGGACACGTCCGACAAGCTGGATATGCTGGTCAGATCACTCTGACTGGTCTTGACAGGCATGTCGTCAAACGGGGACACTCTCATGGTGGATTCGGATAGTGATGCAAGGGGTGTGGGAGACAGAGAACTGATAATGGACGATGCATTTGTGGTGCTCAGGTAAGGGCTGCTGTACTGGTTTGAGAGGGATAAGAACTGGCTGGTGCTGTCCGTTTCGGACAAGGTGCTGTCGGTGGTGGTGGTTGGGATGCTGCTGAGGTACATGGAATAGGGACTCGTTGTCTTGGCAATCATATCGTCAAGCGTGCTGGAGAAAGCTGCGTAGCTGACGGACGTCGAAGTGTCGTCCAAGTATCCGGAAAAGGCTCCGGAGGATGCGAGGCCAGAAAAGGTCGGGCTCTTGGACCTTCTAAGCAAAGTGGAGGATGAGGTGTCGGTCAGGGAGGCGTACGGGGAGGTTAAAGGCAGGCAGGTGCGAGGCAGCGCGGAGGCGGCGAGGTCAGCGGCCAACTTGGCACTTTTGCTGGGACTACTGGGCGACTTTTCCACGCTGGACCAGCCGCTCAAGGAAGACACACCAGAGTCCGACTTGGCGCCGTACCGTACCGGCGACCCGGACTTGAGGCGATTGGGCGACCTGGGCGACTTGGGCGAGGCTCTACTGGGCGACTTGGGAGGTGTTGTCCTGGGTGACCTCAACGGACTGGTGCTGCTGACCTCCCCGACGCTTTGAAGGAAAAGGGCGGTGTCCACCTCCAGGGCGGACGTTGGAGTTATCGTCGGGGTGCGAGGTCGGGAGGTCAGCAACGAGCTGCTTAAGCTAGGCTGCAGCAGACCTGAAGCCTCCAAAGCGCTGCAAAAATGAGGGCTGGCAGTACGAGGGCTTCCGATGTACCCGTCCTGTCTGGTGCGTACCGACCCAATGGATGCGGACACACCCGGAACCTTCTCACTGGACGCCGAGTACACCGTTGGAGAAGCACAGCTGACCGATTTGTACGACGCCGCTTTTAGCTCGAAAGACTGTGCCGAAGCCAGGCCGGACAATGGCGATCTGTCCATCATCGCCTTTTCCAGCAGGTCGGTGCTGCCGGCCAGGGCATGAAGGCCTGGTATGGTCAGCGGCGACGTGTTGAGTCGCTGCTCGATGTCGCTGAGCAGCGACCGGGTGGGCGACGCGGATGGTTTGTATCCAAGAGCAGCCGCGACCTCGTTGTCCGTCGTGGTGCTGTCCGACGACAGCTGCGAACTGGACCTGCTCTTGAATCCGGCCGTCAGTTCGTTCAGCTTGCTCATAAAATCCCAGCCTTCTTGGTCACTCTCGGCGTATATTTGCCTCAGCTGCTCGTCGATGACACTGTCTGAGCTCTTGGCCCCCGCTTCGCCCCTCAGCTTCTGCGGAGAACCAAGCAGCTTGTTCTGCAGCTCCTTTAAACTCTTCGAGTCCCTCTGGAGCTTTGAACTGAGCCTGTCTATCTCCTGAAGCTTCTGCAAGGCCAGCTTGTCCAGCACGCTGAACTTGGTGAGCTCGGCCAAGTCCTGCTCGCTGACGCAAGGGGAGTTGCCTCTATAGTCCTTGTAGTCCAACGCACTGAACACTTCCTGGCTGTCGTTCTCTTCGCTCTTCATTTTATCTTCCTCTACCGCCGGCTTGATCGCCTCTGCCTTGCTTTCCTCCGCGTTTTCATCCGCCTCCCAGATCATCCCCAGTTCCGGATCCGTGCTTCCGGACGCCTGGCTCAGATTGTCTCGATGGGCATTGTTGAGGCTGCGATAGAAAGCCTCGTCCAGCTCGCGGTTGGAAGCTGCGGCGGCTGCAGCGGCGGCGGCGGCGGCAGCGACGGCGCTGTCTACAACATCCGGCTCTGCAGGGGCCGGCTCCGGAGGAATAACTTCCGTCAGATCCGGCTCCTTGATTTCTTCTTCTTCTTCCTCCTGCGGGGAAGTGACAGTGACGGCCGTTGTGGTCGTCGCCGACACTTCATCCGGAGGAACGTCCGCCGCGTCGGTGACGGCCAGCCCTGCCGGAGGTGGTCCCGTGGCGCCCTCGCCCGTGGAGTAGTACTCCAGAAGCTGAGATATGACGTTTTGCTGCTCGTACAGCAGCACTTCCAGCTTCTCCAGCCTCTCCCACATTTTGATGTACTCTTGGGAAAGGAGATCCAGGGCTCTCCAGGCGTACCGCAACTCGGTTTCCAGGATGTTGAGCCGAGTGCCCAGGCGCTCCATGTAATCGCCCAGGAGATAGTCGATGCTTTGGATATAACTCTGCTGCGCCGATGAGGCGCAGCTCTTGAGGGAATCCATCGTTGGGCTCCCCTCCTCTCCTCTCACGCGATTGTTCCTTCGGTGAGGAAGAGTCGGGGCACTGTCGTAAACACAATGCACATGGCGAACACAACACACTGAATGGCAGGAGCACCAAGTCGATGTATCGAATCTCGGAGTAAACTACGTCCTTGAAAAACTGCAGTCTCCATCCACATTTCGTTGAAGAAGCCTAAAATCAGAAGCAATGCAAAAAAAAACAATGTTTTATCCCTTCGATTTTCTCCTCTCAAGCCAAGCCGAAAAAAGGTCTGTACAGATATATGGACGCCCGGATTCAAGTCACAATCGCGTGAAAACAATAGGGGCACATTGCAGCCCGTGTCTTTGTAAACATGACACGATTGCCGGCCGGCCGCCGGAGAGTCGTTAATCTCCAGGCTTTTGTAAGCCGGGACCGAATAGAAAAAAAAACAGGCAACTGTTCACTCACCCAATAAGAATAGGCCCGTTCAGCAAATATGGGGGGCTTGAACTGGGGAGATTCAATTGAGGTCAATTGAATGCCAGCCTTTGCGTTTACAAGCCGACGACAAATGTATACACGAACCAATTTTTTTCTCCTCGTTAATACGCCGCATTATTAGACGCTGCGGTTTTCCTTTCCAAGAGAAGCGTGTAATTAGCCGGCAAAAGGAGCAAGTAGCATCCGATGCAAAGAGGGGGACAAAATCAATTCCTTTCCCCTTCTTCTCCAAAGGTGCAGTACATGTGCGGTGTACCCCAAAGCATAATAAGATTTCTCCGGGAGATGAATACACGCGGAATTAGATTCCTCTCAGTTGTAGCCTCAGGAAGGAATATCGTGCCGCAATAGTCGCCGCTTCAGAAAACCCGCAAATCGATAGTAGCAGCAACTGTGGTGGAATGCTGCTCGGTTTTTGATGTGTCTACGGTACATACATCTCAGCTCTTTTCCTCGCATACTTCTATACAATTATTTCTAGCTTATTTGCTCCTTTTCGGTCCCGCGCACTAATGACATCAGACTGATTACTGGCCCCGAATTCAGACCCCCCAAGTATAGTGAAAGAAGACTGGTGGGGATGTTGAGCTCATTACGCTTATCAGGTACTTTTTTTGGACCCGTTCGCTACATGGATGGAGCCATAAGAACCATGCAGCAAGCCCTAATGCGGATTAAATCACTCTCCCCACCGCCACCATCATTGAAAAAGCAGCGGTGCGGTCAAAATGCATGCTGTATGCTGTTTGGGTCCAACGTTGCCTGGCTAGTGCTGCAGAGCGTTATAGTAGAAGGGGGTATAATGACAGTGCATTTACTCGGGAAAGAGACGGTTAGAGTGCCGGGGGGTTGGATTATTTATTCACGTACAGTCCATGAGAATATTTCCGATACTGCTTTTTTTGCAGAATGATACAGGGAGCAGGTAGAAAAAATCGTATCGGAAAGACCATCAGATAGTAATATATGGTTGATTTATTAATGAGGCGGGTAATGAAGTTATTAAAGGTTGTTCGGGCCCAATTAGTAGCTGGCCTGCAGCATTGTTGTACCGTGGGCTTCCCAATCGATCGGGGGGAATTTTAACGATACTATTTCTCACTACAGTACAGTATACGGACGGCTAGTTGACCTCTTTTCTATGTTCACCTACAGTATACTCAAGTGTCCCTTCTATGAAAAAGAAAGAGGGGCCTTTTTGAAGAAGCTAAACTTTTCATAACAAAAGGATTGTGACTGCAATCCGAGGCAGCTCCATTTGATTCGAAAGGAAAAGACATGCGAAGGAAAATTTCCGAGGCCCGTTTTCTGACAAGGCACAAGGACTTGGAGGAGCATAAAAGCAGAGGATTACCCCTTCTGAGCTCCTGGGGACCATAGGCACTGTATAACAAGAAAGAATAGGTGAGAGGAGTGCACTTCCTGTCCTATATGTGAAACTATTGCTTGTCCGTAGCCCCTTGAGACCCTAAGCCGGATTTTGGAGGAGAGAGGGAAAAAAATCCGGAGAACCATCCGTGCAGCTCTATCAGTGCTAATTGCAGACACTGTGCCATTAATATGTGGCACACGTGAGGAAACTTTTTGGGGCCCTCCAGAATTTATGGGCTTTTGCCCTTTTCTGGATGTTCAGCGCAATAAATAATTCCGGCGGCGATTATTAAACTCTTCACGCGCTCCCGAACTTGAATGGGTTGGAAATTATGCTAAAAGACCCCCACCTTCCCATTATATCGAGGCATAAAAATGCCCGGAGGCGGTTCCTTTCGCACAGTGTTTGAATGCAATCGAGAGAGCAATTATGAGGAAACAAGAGCGGGGGGTTCTACTTTTTCATCTCTGTTCAAACATGCACTAGCTCGTTTTATAGGACATTCAGGAGATAACACGCTCCCATCCTTGACAGACATAATTTCCGCCTGAAGCGCCTTATCTGGCCCGGGGTAAAATCTGTTAACTTTAAAGTCGGATCCGAACATTGCTATGTGGAGCTAAGCTCAATGACCCAAAGTTCCATTAAAAGCTGCTCGATTCAGCAAAGTGGTTCAGATCGCGCTGGAATGATCGCTAAGCTTCCATGTGTTAGTTCAAAAGTGCAATATATTATTTAGATGGTTCCAAATATACGGTAAATAAGCAGGCAAAAAACCTCCTCATGCGGTTTCGTGGCTTCAATTTTATTTGTGGGCTCGCTCACTCCTAACACCGTTATCGTATTATTGCTCGGTGAGCTGTGTAAACAATGCTAATATTATTACCATTTACGCTCTGTCAGTATCAGAGTATAATGTATAATGTCGTAATTACAGTGTACCACTAGTATGGCAACGATGGTAAAAACTGCAATATATTCAGCTATATATCGGGCAGTATACTTTACCATTGTCAGCATTTAACTTGATCAAGAATAAAACAGCGTGTTTCAGAGTATAACGATTAACGAGCAGCCATCTGTTCGTGTCACCGATTGTACTAAAAACTTTACGGCAACAATCTACGCCTAAGTGTTCAAGTGTTACAATGCACATGATTAAGTAATTTAAACAGTTACTCTGCCAATTGGGTGGGTTATCCTGTCTATAATGATTCATTCCCTCCCACACACTGCATTTAATATCTTCATTGGGAATACAAATATTACAAACAAATATTTAGCGAAATGAATAACTATTTTAGCACAACCGTACAGTACATCGGACCCATGTGGTTGTTGGTGTACTTCAATCGACAACACATCAAACTTGGCTGATTTTATGTGAATTTCAGGCACGTGTTAAAGTACCCTCAGGTAGAAATACACGTTCCCACAACAATGCTCCAGGCTTGTTACTCGACGCATTTGCATGGGTACTACGCGCTGTGGTGTCCAGAAGTGCTCTAGAGGAAAGCTCGTCCCCTCTCTATTTTTTTCTCCCTTTCCTTCCCCTCTCCAAAGCCCCCAAAAAATCCATGACGTACAAGCAATTAACGTTGGCCGTGACACCTTCAGCTAGACGTAAACGAATCCTCCGCGTATAAAGGTGAACTGGTATCCAATTTTATTGCGTTCCAGAGTAATTAATTTTTGGACCAGAATCTCCGGAGTAGTGTTTCCTACTGATCAATGACGCCACTGGGAAAGAGTGGTGCAGGGAATTACCAGCGTGATTACTTCTATGGCCCAGAAGAACTTGCCAATAAATCATTGCTTAGATATTGTTCTCTGGTTTTAGCAATTACCGGCTCGAGGTTGAGGGGGGAAAGAAAAAGCCCAAGAAATCATTTTCCGGTGAAGAATTTACTGAGGGGAGATCGAAAGATTGAAATCTCTCCCCCGTATATTGGCGGTGCAAAATCCGGAGGCTGAATGGCAAAATCTTCCGTCCCCTTGGAGCTTTAGCAATAATGTCTATTTGCACAGAGGAAAACTGTACGGTCCGCAACGTTTGTGCAACATACTCTATCGGATATTGGCTCAAAGCAATCAAAATGTGACGAACGCGATTATCCTAAGCCCCCTTCCGTCCATAACGAAATCATCTCTGGCGGGAATAGTCACACAAGCCTGAAACCAGACTCCGTGTGTATACTGTCACGCGTTCAAACACAAAGTATAGCTTTTCGCCGCCAATTTTATTTTTTTCAAAAACCTCCCATGGATACTCCAATACGGGCCATCCGATACATACAAAGGCTTGGGGATGAATATCATTTTTCGGGGAACCAGCACACTTGACACGCTCATGGTTTCATGCCTCTGATGAAAATGAATGGCGTACCGGCTTCCTGTACCGAGCACATTTTAATGCGTGTTATTAACAGGAAGTGACCTCTCGACATTCACGGGGGTTCGAAATTTTTTAAATCTCCTATATTACAGGTTGATGCATTTCACATGTCCCTAGCAGACAAATTAGCTCGATAAACCACTTCTTAGGTATGAACTTGAGGCAGTGAAACACCCTGTAGTGTTCATCATGCTTTTTTGCGCAAATACGGCGGGTAATATTCACGTCAAACGCGGAGGCAAACATGAACAAACAGGCCAAACGCGGTTAACCGCAACTACTCTCCAATTTATGCAATTACGGTACTATGAAACGTCATTTTATCACGTAAATGAATTACAAATTGGAGAGTTTTGACCTTGTTACGCAAACATGACTGGCTGTACGGGCCGTCAAGCACAACCCAAGTCAATTAAATTCGCAGAGTTAGTAAGCATTCATCTCTTGTTAATGGAGCTACTGTATAGTAACATCAGTCATCATTTTTTTTGTCCTCCAAAAAATGAGAGAGGATGGGTCCAACTACATTATGGACACACACACACATGGTGGGTGCCATTATGTAGACAACAATGTGGTGAGCCCACTCATAAAATTAATGCGAAGCATTTGCACTACTATCATTGCGGCTTATGTAAATATCCGATCCGGGGATCATTACAGCATTTTTATTGTCTGCACATGTGGGCCTCCATTTACATGCGGTTTTCCAATCAAATCGACTATTCATCCCAGGCCCCGACCCGCACATATTGTTTTTCCATAAAGACGGCAGGAGGAAACCTGCTTTTGCTGCGCAGAAAACGACCTGAGAATCCGGAGTCTGCCTGGCAGAAGGATGGTTTTCATTACTCAGGCTCATCTAGTACGGCAATTCCCATTGGGGTAATCGAGGCAGGAAAGGACTTGGGATGGGTTCCATCTGTAAGTGGCCAGTGGACGACCTCCCACTCTGATCCCCAGGAGAAGAGCCAATTTCCTTCCACACTGCACAGACTTTCTTTCCAACACTGGAAAATCAGACGAGATTCCCGCCCACCCATTCCTCCGTAATGTTAATCCCTACCCTATTTTTCTTCTGCAGCCTTTGAAGGGGCTGTGTAACAGCCAGCATCAGGAAAATCACTGAAGGAAAAAGGCGTAAACCTGGATATCTCCATTACTTCCAGATTCTACCGAATGCTCTAATATTTGAAGCAGAAGAAGAAATGAAAGAAAAACTGGCTGCAATTTGGCTATCTCTAACTTCCGATCGGCCCCCTCACACAACAATATGATTAAGCAGTGTCCTTTTGTTGACGCTCTTTACTCATATTGTTGGGATCATTTCCATGGAAACTTGAAAAATGGGAAGTTCAGAAGTGCATTCTAGGATGTCCTTTTACTTGATGGCAATTAACAATGTGTCCTCCATCACCGCAGGCCTAGAAAAAAAGCGAGTGGCTTTTTAGACCTGCGCCCTAGAAAAGATGCGAAGCGTATATAGTGAGGGCTTTTCTAGTTTTTCAATCTTTAAAAATGCAGGCTACATGCATCATGATTATAGGCTAAAGCTGTTGAATTTGTAAGCTTAGCATTATCAATAATTAGCAAATAATCCCATTACAATCCATTAAAAATATTCCCACCATTGTGACGCAAGAGGGGTTTGAAATTACATTTTGCTGTATCGACTAGGCCGAGTTGTGACGTCCTTTGGTGCCTGTAGAAAACCCAATACTCCGGGGTCCCGGTGTACAACTGGCTCTCCAGCCAAACCAAGTCATTCGTCACGGCTTCCTTGCCCTTCGAAATCTGCTAATTGCCATTCGGTTGATCTAACCCTTTCAACAGTAGCCCCCGTCAATGGGCCGATAGTTTGACCTGGTAACCTGCATTTTTCCACCCCCAACACTTCAGGCCTTTATGGACACAGAGAGGGGGGGTCGAACATTCCCCTGCTTATCTCAACACGCTTTGAGCTCTCTATGATTAAAATCGATCAGATTTCTGTCCACATTCCTCTGGAATCCGATTCTCTACGTTCCCCCCAATTTCTATGAATTCCTCCTAAAGTTGGACTCACAATAAAATGTTGTAGCAGACAGTCATGATGGACAACATTTCCAAAAATAAATATTCCTTCCGGCACATTTTCCCCTGATATTTTTTTGGAATTGAGCACATTATTGCGAAACACATTGTGTAGCATATATTATCCTGTTTTTTTCCGAATCTAGCCCCGGATGCCTAGGGCAACAAGCGTCAACCTTGGCTCTACGCATGTAAATTTAATGGCGCACCTGACGTGCGCATAATAGTTCCGGCACGTAAGTCAGTAATTTTATGTCCCGTGTTGCGATACCAAGTATCGCGCCCTCGATTCCATTCCAAGTGTCCTTGTCGGTTTGTCCATTTTTATTCCGAGAATACTGTTATACACGGAGCTGTCGGCCGCTTGAAATGTGATAATTGCATATTTCAGCACGCCCGCCGCCCTGAATTGAACATCAATATTAATGGTGTCAAAAGTGCATGACCCCCCCGCGAAGAGTGAAAGCCGACCTTGAGTTCATCCTGAGCAGGCCAGCACCCAACAGCCACTCTTGGACGCCGGGCTGTATAGTTTCCAGGCGCAACATTTTTGGTGAGGGGAGGTGGGTCTCACCAATTTAAGGAAAACGTGACTGGGTCTGGGAGACGTGAGGTTGACAGTGGCACAGGGTCAGCAACCTCTACCTTTGCCGCTTGCCACACCCATTTCAAACCCGCCTTGAGGATCGATCCCCCCTCCGCTTTCCAGAGAGAAGAGGAAAAGGGGAGGGTTGGCAAAATTTTGGGCGAGGTGGGGGTGGATGCAACTTCCGTCCCCGGAAACTCGCAACTCGGTTTGGGAGAGAGCTACAGCAAAACGTGATAATCAGACAGGATCCCTACAAACAATTGAAAACTTTAGCTATTGAAGATAGTGAGTGGACCATTTTTTAGGCCCGCAATTTAGATGGTCTGTACTGTACTACTAATTGCAGCATAATCCGTGCCAAGTGTGGGCAAGCAGAGACGGCGGCGTCTCAGTGACATTGGGAGAGATTAGCCACGGCACACTGCTGCTACACCTCGACACGCAGGACTAGAGGTCTTGGGAAGACTATCTCCTGAGGATGCCACGTTTTGTGGTCGATAGCAACTGGTCTCACAAGGAATTGGGCCCGATTCCAAACCCGCGGGAGAAAACCATGCCGCGCAATAATGATCCTCTGGCAAAGAACATGTTGCTCTTTTTGCTGCTAATGTCAGGATTTTCGGTCTGGCGCCTTAACTTTAGGTCTGACTGTACCTTTTATAGGTCAATGTCGAGATACATTGTTTGTTTGTTTTGTATGTTTTATATGTAGGTGATCGACTTGTCTCTGGGTTGGTATTGTGGTAACACAAACACTGAAATTGTGAATCGAGTTTGGACTGGGTTCCCTCCTGGATGTTCCTAGAGAGAAGTGTAAAGAGTAGATCTGCAATTGTTGTAAGGGATATTATGAATGACAATTGAGGCGCTGACATGGAAAAGGGCATAAGTCACAAAGAGAAAATAATGTGCATCAAAGAGAAAAAGGGTGCCTATACAACATCGTATATAAACTCCTAAATGTTTTTTCTTTGACTTTTCATGACTCTTTGTAACAAAATCCAACAATAAGGAAGCTTTTGTGTAATAAAATCTGATTTTCGGTGTTCCCAAAACTGTGTTTTTTTTGGCCTAGCCCCTGTAAAATATTTTTTGTGCCGTATGCCATTTCCCATGTCAACGCCTCAATTATTTTTCTGCCTGTTTCCTGAGTTGTGAACATTCTGGTTTTACTGTGACGATTTTTCAACATGAATTGGCCACAAAACATTGCAGCTCAGCTTTAAATTTTTGAATCGCGTTAGTGGCCTGTCAGAATCAAAGCGGAACTTTCACGTTGTCACTGAGCACCACACTTTGTAAGTGCTGTTCTAGGGTTCAGGATATATAATCCGACATGTGCTGAATACATTTCTCGGTATGAGATTTCACTCCATTCATTTTACCCATTCAAATGCATGAGCCTGGGCAGTCCGAGACCCCGTTTGAAAAATACTAGCTGAATACGAGTCGCCATTAATAATTCTGCGAGTGCGCAAAAACAGAGCAATTTAGCAATTTCGGTCCGGTCTTGTTCCACTGGAGGTAGTGCAGAGATGTCGCTAAATATAACTCCTAACGGGGCCAAAGGAACAGGCACGTTGTGACATTCTACAGGACGCTTTACAGAACAGTCAGCTCCGCACATTCTATGTTACAGTTGGCATACAGCAAGAAAATCGGTGGGAATTTTCGCTGCTCGAGTAAGCTTCAATTCCAGCTTCGTTTTTCAATCACACTTGACATCGAGTTAAAAATTCAATTCCGAAGGGTGAAAACCACTAGGGGGGGAGGGGTAGAGAAAGTCAACCGAGTCCCTTCCCGGCTCCGCAACATCGTTTGTAAATCAAATTCAAATACAACAGGACGTCTGAAATGAAAAGAGGCTGGAAAAATATAAAAAAAGGAGGACGTCGGACACTATTTCCCAATCCGGGCGATGTCTACCTGTCATTGTCTGTCTACAAAAGAAGTCAAGGCGGGGCTTTTTGCAAAAGAGACGATTTCAGGATCGATCTGATCCCGATTGCGTGCCACAAGCAAACCGATTTGAAAACCTGCTCGTATTAAGCCTTCGCAATACCTATGATAAATGATGGGAATACCCTTCTTCTCATGGACTGTATATCGTTCTGAAGACCTCTATCATTTGCTCTATAGGTAAATTGCCATCTATAAAAGTCCTCTTGGAAGGAGGCTTCTGGACTAGAGCAGCAGAAGAGCGGCTCGCCTCCAGGGAAGTAGTGAAATGAGTTCACAGACGGCCGTAAATCTCATGGAATTGTTGATGAATGTTCTGTTTGAGATAGTCCGGGAGAGAAGCGCGCGCCTTAAGTGCGGAGAAAACCGGGGCCCTGACCAAACACATAACTCTCGGGTCTTCAACTAATTCTGCGAGTAATAGCACCACTGTCGACAATAAATTGCGAATCGGGAAGGTGAAAAGAACCGGCTCGATATTAGTGTGATTACATCCAATAGGTCTTTTTTGCAACACCCCGCAGGCGTATAACAACACCTTTTTTTTTTAAAAAAAAGAGAGGGGTGGTGGAGGGGCAAAATGTGCTTGCTCTGCACACATTTCCAGTGCCGTGGTCGATACATCCATAATGGCTGGTATGAAGTGAAAATAAGCCGGCTCATCGCCGCCGTACTAAAATGTTTGCAAATGTCTACAGCTCTTCCCTAAATTTTTAAAAACTGGTACCGGTGTGACACGGTTCATCCCCGGGACAGAAAAGGGCCTGGAGTGTTGCATCAGACAACAATTCATGAAAATGGTAGTGCGCTACGGGTCATCCCCCCCAGCATATTCGGATAGTTTTTCTCTCGTATATGTTCAATGTTCATACAATACAAAAGGGGCTTTGTTATCTATTCATTTGCAAACGGCCGTTACCCCCATGACGCAGATAAAAAAATGCACTATAAAAACTCCTTGGAACTAACATATTGCAATAACAAAAATCGAAATGAACAAACCAGGATTTGCAGCCATTGTGCAAAATTTTCTCGGATTCCTTGCAATATTTCAATTTTCGCTATTTTGGCATTGTTACTTGGCATCGCAGATTCTCGGAAAATCAGTCGTCTTAACTAGTTGCTGCAAAGGCTGCCGCCAGTTCGATGATCCTTTGGCGGTTATAATAATCTTCACTGCGCTGATGCATTTGTATCGCAAATTGAACCTTCCAAATATGATGAGGATTTCTGGAATATTCGCGCGGTTCCATCTATCCAACAAAGCAGCTCCGATCGCGTTCCTCCCAGGCGCCCAAGATGTTGGATGTTGATTCTCGGCCTGCTTCCAACAACACAGCTTCTCTCGAAGATCGAAAAAAAAGCTCAGTCAAAAAAGGGAGGGAATTCCCCTCTACTCTACCCTCTCCAAAAAATTCCCTTTTTTCCATCTCAAACCGGGGCTGAGCTGTCGGAGGAAAAATTGCGAACATGTTCCCCAGGATTCAATAAGAAGGCAAAGGCGGATGGCTGTTTCAACCGAGTGCGCAGATTCAGAGACTGAGAAGAACGGAGTAAGTGATGGAAGGAGACTTGGACAAAAAAAAAGGAGGGGGGATATTTTACCGCATTTCCTTCCAGTAATGAATAGAGCGGTGGCTTATCGCATTTTAGAAGAAAAAAAGGGGAAAGGAAAAGCGATCAAAGAGACCTTTACCACCCTCTCCGCCCCCTTTCAAAAGCACTGGAATTCGAAGAGGTGGGTGATCATGCAGAATCAATTTTTTATTTGAACAGTAGAAAATTTTATCCTGAAGATGCAATCAATATTAGTGCCATTATTGGCGCTTTTTCTTCCTGTTCTTCTTGCACATTGATGCTTAACTATTTTAATCAATCACTCTTTGCCCCCGTTTAATATCGAAGCAGCAGCACGATATACTCCTACATAATACTGCAGGGGCCATTGATACATCGGAAAAAATTAATGAATCTAGGGGAGGGGCATTCGCGTGGCCTCAAATGCGGTTGGTCGATTAGATTGTTGGTGGGTTCAGGAGCGGATGAGCTCCATTTTGTTCAGCCGGGCTTGGCAAACAAGTCGGGTTGCTCCAATTTCTCGGCTAGTTTCATGCAAGTGCCTGGTGGGTACCTAGCTCCTGGTTTGGCATTACAGCTTTTTCCTGGCCTGGAATTAGTTAGGCTTGTTGCGATCAATTAACATGTTAAGTCCGCATCGAGGAACCGCCCATCGCATGTATGTGCAAGAGCCACGTATGGTAGACCACCGGTAACTGAATCATTACGCTGTCCCAAGTAGACGGGTTGAAACACGAGCCTTTCACTTATGCATGGCCTACCAGATGTGTTTCAAATTGGGTTATTCGGTAAAGCAAACAAACGACTGTGTACCCACAGACCTCATGACCCACTGGTGCCCTCTTTTTAGGCTCTGTTCTAGGCCAGTATGGCACGTACAGTGTAGCACTACGTCAAAGGAAAAGTCACGCTTTGGTCGATGCACGTGGGGATTTTAAAGTTTGTACATAATCCTCAGTGCATGCACAGACAGTGTGGAAAATGACACGCCCAAATCCAAAAAAATTGATGAACAACTCAGAGCATACCTTCATACCCCCAGGTGGTAGCTCATCAAAATAATGGCGTACTGTAGCCTACATTAATTTAATGTTCGTAATGCAGGTGCAAAAAAAAGTACGAGACTCATAAAAGTATACATTAAATGAGAGCAGCACAAGTCCATTTTCATGAAGCATACAGGGTTATCACATTAAATAGTTACTAGAAAAACCCTCGCTTCGCTCCCTTTTTTCTAGGCCTGAGGTAATGAACGACATATTGTTAATCGCCTTACTATATAGTCAAAGGACAACATGTAATGCAATAATTATATTCTGAAACATCCTACTTTTCACGTTTCCATGGAAATGGCATCAGCAATATGAGTAAACAGTGTCAACGTGATTAAGGCGCAACAATCGCACACTTAATGACCTCTCTTACTCCTGTATAGCAACAGACCTTGCCCTAATCAAATTATTCAAGATGATTTCCCATGTTGCTAAATAATACTAAAGAATTTAAGGCAAGGCAACTGCCAACTTCACTCCGAACTGTACTCTGGCTTATTGATTAAGCACTCCCCCCACCTCGTCAGGAGCAAAAAGCGAATATTAAATTTTTCCATTAAGGTGGGGGGCGCATAGAATGACACTTTACTCCAGCCCCCCGTTTATTGCAAATAAAACATGAGAACCTAGGAGCCGGTTTAGTCAAGTTCACCCGATCAAGAAATATTTTCCCTTCAGACATTCTGCATCAAGTAACACACAGCAGCGCCTCACAATCTAATTAGCACTATTGTACAATTATTTTTTTGCATAAAGAAAATGAAAGAACTTCCAGTCGACTGCCAGGAAAATTATTCGTCGTCAAAGAGAAAGCGAAATAATTTGTCATCTCCGCACAGCTTTTCTTCGCGATGACAAAAGCTGTGACTTCTCTTGGTTCAAATTGCAAGCCGGTGGGCTTGGGTCACTTGTTGCCAGACCAGTCATTGTGGAAAGTCGATAATACTAGTCCCGGAGTAGGGGCGTGGATCCGAAGAAAAGTTGCAAATGTCGCTTCACAATGGGGCCTTTTCAAAGTGCGGGGGAATGTCTAAGGAGAAGCCGGGCTGTCGAAGGGAATTTATGAAGCGTCACGCAGAACTGAGTTTTTGCCACCATGGGCCCGGGTTTATAGGGAACGGGCCTGGAACCCACCCCAGATCAATACTGTTAACAGGCAATAATTTAGCAGCTTTACAATGCTTCTGACCGGTGGGACATTGCCCACCCTGCTTTTTACCCGCGTCTCCCTGTAGCACTCAAATATTTATTGATAGCACATCGCTTTTTCATGCTATAGCAAAATGCAAATGAGCAGTAATGCCTTCGGGTGTAAACGCTTATTTTTATACGTCGCATAAGTCTGGCGGAAATCCCCAAGTAGAGCCGAGCACGACTAATAAATACCAGGCATGTTCCGGAGCTGCGCCGTAAACAGCTTAAAACGACGCACATTTTTATGCAGAAGAAATATATAAACTGAACTTTTTTTCGAACCCTTCTGGGCTAACGTTCTCCTATAAATCATGCAGCAGACTTCTCATCTCGTATTCGGTCCCCGGTAGAAGATGGAACCTCTGTGCCTGACACGTGGACCGTTCTGTCAACCATATACCAATACCCCTCCTCTTTCTGTTCAGCCCCCTATATGTTTCAATACCGTTGCAAATTGGATTATTGTAGCCGGGTACACGTAACCAGGCTCGGCCAGGAGATAATGAGATGTGTGAACAGTGCTATGTACCTTCTCTCTGTACAGACCTCGTTCGGCTTGGTTATTTTGGGTGGAGAGAGAAAATTTCCACCGACCGCCTGAAGGGGGCCGGCTCTCTCTTTTTTTAGAGTTTTAAAGTAAAAAAAGGAGAAGAGATTCGACTAGAACATGCACCGAAAAAGGATCACGCCGTTTCTGGCGGGCTTGTTTTTCTTGCTAATTAAAACTTTTCCATTTTTCGGTGCGTGCTATGTCTATGAAGAGACAGAGCTTTCCTTGTACAAACCGGCGAGGTCAACCGTTCTGTTGTCAACCAGAAAACCCAATCATCAGCGACACTCGCTAATTACTTTACAGTTTGTTCATTAGCAGCACGTCACTTGCAAAAGTGCAATGGATGTGCATTTGGAAATGCACAGGGGGATGTCAGAGGCTAAATTGCTACATTTTATCTGCTGCCTGCCACCAATCTGACCTCCCCACAAACAAATCAGCCGATTCGTGCAACCCCTACCCAGTGATTGCTGACATGAAACACACCTGTACATATCTCGGTTTGCCAGGCAGCGAGTGATAATTGGAAAAGTATGGGGGCATCTAGGGAAAGATAGCAGAAGTGTGTGGCAAAAGTTCCTGATTTAACCAAACACGAAAGGGTTTACAAGTGTACAAACTTGTCAGCTACGATGCGATTATCCGTATGAGTCGATTAGCCGAATTTTGCCATTTCGTGTAAATGCTTGCAATAATCCGTAATCCTGGCGTAATATGGTGTATGAATATGCAAATATTTTTAGCACATATTCTTTTGCGATTGGTGACAGCAGCAACTTTCGTCCACACTCGGTTGCAGTTGACGAGACCGGTCTGACTTTGTAGCTCTGCCTCTTCGCTAAATACGTGCCCTGTCCGTGCGGAGGACATTCTCAGACTTAGAACCGGCACTTTCACGCGAACACGCCAACAATCGTTGCAGATTTTTTTCTGTACCGGCCTCTTACTCCAGCTAGACCACCAGAGGGCCTGGTGCGAAAAGTAGAGCTAGTGTAGTGACGGACTCTCACTTGCGAATCGTTGCCAAATAGACTTGTTCACCATTCTTATTGCAGGCTCTTGTTCCAAGTTGGACAAGGTCCAACATGCTGAGGAAGCAACAGAGTGGTCCATTTTTTTTTGCCGTCCGCACGAAAAGAGCATCCTGATCACCTGATGGTCTTTGCCCCAGGTCAAAACCCCACAGACCTTGTGCGCAGCTTCCGCCTACGTCGGATCCGTTTCATCCTCAACACTCACACACAACAATGCAATGGTACAATAGGATCACACTATCACTGAACTCTCCATAGCCACTCCCGCACTAGGCCGGGCCCATTTGACCATTAATTTTTTTTAAACAATTTTTGCGGTCAGAGAGTCGGCCCCGGCGACGGCCCAGTCTCGCAACCCAGGCCCAATGCTCTGAAACTGCCTGCCTACACCCCTGCCCAGCCTGCCCCAACACACCGGCGCATTCGCCGGAGCTTTCCGGGTATTGATTCCGCCCAAGCAGCCATCTTGTGTGGGACCCGTCCACAGGGGGGGAGAGGGTTTGAGGGGGCGAAGTTTTAAGGGGGGGGATTTCTGTTGGAAAAAAAAAACTAGAGGACCAGGAGAGAGACCATGGGCTGGCTCTTCAAATCCCAGCAGTCCTACACTTCTTGTTAGCTGGGAGCAAACCAGGATGTAGTAGGGTGCGAACTATTACTGTAAATGCGCCACGTGAAGCGTCCTTTCCGCCTCTCCCCAGTTGGGACCGAGGGACGAAGGGGGGGGGGGGGTCAACGACTCGGGACAAATTCCTAGTGTGCCAGCCAGTGCCCTATATTTTAACAAATGTGCGGGGGGAAACATTGCGGATGAAGACTGCGTTTTTATTTCTGAAGAGGGAATTTGCGCATAGTGTCCGATTCGTGGACAGTAAACTTGCGAATTTCTAGGGAAAAATTAGCTAAACTGTCACTACAATGAATATGCAAATTGGGGTCAAAATTGCAATGATTAACTGCTACAACACGTTCTCCTATGAAATGTCCTAGAACAACTATTTAAAAATATTTATCCTGGAATAGTGCAACCTTCAAACTTGTCGTCCCAATGACACTGCGCTCCAATTGTTCGTGTGTTAAGGTGTGCTTTGATTGCAATGCAATGTGAACAAATATCCTGCAAGCTAGGTGATCCGTCAAGCACCGGTTGCTTGAAAGTGGCGTAATCTGCAGGATGATCCCTCCCGATGCCTAATAATATTCACCGGATTGATGATATGAAAATTGGCATGCCCTTACTGTAAAATGTAAGTTGTAAAATGTCGGCTTCTAAATATTTCATTACATACTTAGGCCGGGTTTCATCAAGTTGGTTAAAATTTAGAACCTCGGTTATAACAAGAATTGACATAGCATCCATTGTTGACAGCAATCAAAAGTAAGGATTTTCCGGGAAAAAACTCGGATTTATCATATAACCTGCTCGGTAAAACGGGGCATAAACCATAACTTTTAAAAGCACAGTTTTTATTGACTCACACATAAAATAAAATGGGGATGTATCAGAGGGACAGGTCGTGGGTCGGTACCCTCAGTTCCTGGGCGCATTAGTACTTATGCAATATTTGAAAGCTATTACATATTTTAACGTTTGTGTAAAGTGCTGCCTTTTCAAACGCGCACCGGATGTAATTAACGACCCGTTTGTAATTGCTAGAAAACACGCCAGGTTCGGAATTAAGCAATTGCGTGCCCGTTAACAAGGTCATGGCATTGTTATTTTTTTGGTGGGGGGTCAGTCCCCGGAAGCTGGGTCCAAAAGATCTAGGCTATCAATCGGTGTTGGGGAAAAGGGGGTCTGGGAAAAACGACGTCCCCTCAAACCCTAGAGAAGCAACAAAACTCCTTAGATATAGGGGGAAAAGGTGGGGGTAAGATATCGACCATTCCAAGTCGGTAGGGTGGGCTCCATCTCAGAGTACACGAAGAGAAAGCGAATCCCTCGCATTTTCTTTTCCTTTCTCCTTCTTCCCCTTTTTTTATCCGGAGCCAAAAGTTTTTGAGAGGCGCAAGGAATTCCGAGGGATTATGGCGCCCGAGAGGATCTGCCAACTTGCACACTTTTTCGATTACAACGGGGGGACCCCCCTTGTACGTACCGCCCCCACTTTTGCAAGCTGGAAAAATTCCTGGACTAGTTAGCAAGGTGCTTCATAGGCCAGGGAACAAGCGCGTATACACTCATATGTTTGCTTTCACAGCCGGCAAACACCCCCGAGCCCTCAGAGCGATATGGTCAACTCGCGACTGTCCACTTTTATTTCCTCTTCAGGCCGAATATACATGGTAGAAATATTGTACATGGTGGCCCACATGCACATTACTCATAAGAGGAAAAACAATGCAAAATGAATATAGCCCATTTCATCCCGAAATCATAATAATGAATAATTAAATTAACATGGACTTGGGCAGTGTACCATCCTGTACGGCAGCTAGTGAATATTGTAGTTGTAGACACAGAAGTGTTTGCTTTTCTGTGGGCGGTGTAGATCTTTGGTACCGGGTAGCGTACGCATGCGGGACTGCAAGAAAGCTCATTGATCAGGGACCTGTCAGCACGCCAAGAAAGTTTTTGGATTTTTGCAGGGAGGGCCAGACAGGCAAAGGCGGCATGCACGCACTCAGGATGTCCAGAGGTCCACGTCGCATTTTATAACCCACCCTCAACCCATAGCAGTACCTCAAATCCTCCAGTTCCGTTTAGACCGGAAGCAATGGCGGCCAAAAGAGTTACCGTACGCCACCGATCGAGATCACACGGCGCTTCGGGAGATCCATGCTTATCGCAGCCATTAACGACTCTCTTCCGATACAGCTCCGCCACACTTCTTAGTTAGTACAATACTACTTGAACATGATTTTTTTTACACATTTAAAAACATTTGTATCCCACAGAGATTTCTCCCAACTAAGTCAACAACTTGTGATATGTACAGATGTCAAATTCTTACACTATGTGAAGGTCGTCATCTTGAGGTGAACGCATGCAATCAAAAGCTCTACGTGATAGTGTGATAAGCCAGCATATAATGACTGCAATCCGACATTTGCGGCCCTGTTCGTGCCGATAGTTGCGCATTTTAGTTGATGGAGTGCCCTAAAGAAATTTAAGCCATTTAAAAAAAGAGGTTACCGATAAGTTCTAGAAAAGTGATAACCCGCCCGGTGCTGGCTTAATGTAGCAGTTTTCAGTGATTAATTATTTTAGGTGGCGGTACTTTTGCACACGTCAGGATGAAAATATGCGGGAGTAATTATTTACCACCTTAACGACGGATATGGTTGCAAGGAGCCTGCAACTGCACGAGACGATATTAAATCAAGACATTTCGGTTTGTTGACCTCAAATTAGATCCCTCGAAGCCTTACAAACACGCAAAATTTGACGAAATGACCGGGTCAATAAACTGCACACCTAATGGACGCGCAAACTTGATTCGCAAGAACACAAACTCACTTCCTAATCATCCGGGACCTTATTATTATTACAAGGGACCCTGAGAAATTTCTTCCCCCATCCTCTAGAGAGATCCGTAGTGAAATAATTATCTCGGCAAGACACCTGACTGCTAATTTGTCGAAACACGAGCAGTAGCAATTAGTCAACTTTTCTGATTACCCTTTACCCTTTGGAGAGAGAAACGGGGGTACAAATTGATTGACTTAAATTCCCCCCCACTTCGACATTGTTTATCCTTCCCCTAAGGCTTTGATCCTACTCGACTTATTACACGCGTACTTGACTGCTTCTGCCATTATTATGCAAAGCACTCACTATGCTCCCACCAAGAAAATATGCTCCGCTCAAATGAGCGGTAACAAGTCGGATTTTCTTTCGAGGCTAGGTGTATGGAAGCAGGTGAGCACGTTTTGCGTAATGAAAATTTAACGACGTCTGGGAAGTGGCGACCTCCGAGAGCAAACAAGCGTTCTCCCTAATTCTGCAGATGGGGACCCCCCCAGCTTTTCGGATGGGGAAGAGTTTGGACCATCGGATTTCGACTCCATTAGGTTGGTACGGCTGGGTATTTCCACTCTCCGAACCAGCGAAAAGCCTCTTGTACTTTACCCTACCCCCAGCAAAGCTTTAGGTTTGTGGATTTACAAACTACTTGATGCTACCCATCGGAGGTTTGTTCCAAGGACGAGCATAATACACTGAGTTAGTTCAATCTGAGCTAAAAACCGGACACATGACTCTCGGTTTTTTTTTCCAGGCTGTGGTTTTTCTCTGGCTTTTCTCCTGGGGGAATAGTGTGCCTGAGCTATAAGAGATGTATAACCGGGGACAACATCACGCGCGTGCATGCTGCACCCGCAGGCACTACTCGTAATGAAATTTCCGTCTGCTGCGTGGTATTTATGCAGCAGGTTGTGCCATCAACGCGTGGGAAAGCATCCAGTTGTGTTTTCATTGCCGTGTCAAAACGGTTCCTAAATATTATTTCCCTTGCCCCATTTACGGCAGCGGGGGGGTTCTTGCACCTTTAATGCAAGCCAGTACTCCTTAAGGCCATAAAATACCTTTAATGGCGGATCAAGAACCCCCCGTCACCTCAACACTTTGGCTAAAGTGTAATAAGGTACAGTACATTAGGTGGTGATGTGACACAATGAGTCCTGACTAGAAAATTGAATCCAGATTGCAGGGGTGTAATAGAGTCGTAACCTCGTGTCATCTTTAAGTGAAAAGGAGCCTTTGCAGCGTACGATAAGGCAGTGTTCACACGCAGAACAGGGCTTTAAAACAGTTTATTAATTGTGCCGGCGTTTCCAACTGGTTGCTGGAGAAAACAATTCGCACAGTGAACTGTCATACGCGTGAATTTGCCAGAGTTTCACTGAACATCCCATCTGCTTTATAAGTATTAAAACATTTAATGAGCACTTTTACGGTGCTGGGTCACGTGCTGTGAAATATTTATTAATTATTAATAACCGCCATTTGTTATTAATAAAATCGGCTGTTTTCCCTCATTATTTGGATTAATCTTCAATGGAACCAAATCAATACCCGACAATGCAGCAATAATGTGCTGAGTAAATGGGGCACTATATGCTGATGCGCTCTGAATAATTCAAACTGAGACCACATTATCTGGGCCTCACTCGATACCTGCTGTCCGTGAGAACACCCTTGTCGTGGATTTCTCGAGGTGGAAAACCCTGTATCGACATGTCCCCTCTTGATACCTTTCGCCCTGATTGATTATTGATAAACGTCTCCTGTATTTAGCGCTTTTGCACCACGAATAAGAGAACATGCTGAAACCTATCACGTAAAAGTCTGCGTGCTAAACCTTGCAGCAGCATAATGCATAATTAAATTCGACGCACTGCATTACTCCGCATATTGCTGAAGGTCAGCACCGATGCTTATAAGATAGGGCGCTGCTTCATTTCCGCGGAATTTATTGCTCAATTAATGCCTTTGTTTCAAGTGCCTCTCAGGGGCTGGCGTGATAGCTTGACATTGTCTCTTTCCTCTCTGGTCTTTTCTCTTTCTCTCACGGTATTATTATTATGCTACAACCCAAAACCCAGATGAAGTTACTATGCTGCGACACGAACCCTTTTTCATGCTCTAGAGGACAAGAAGTTTCAAAAAAGAGCAGAAGCTCCTTTTTCAAAGTGCAGTTTGAGGTGTCTGGAGGGAAAATCCCCTAAAGGGTGATATCTCCTTTCCAGGCTCTTTGCATGCAGTTCAAAAGCTGTTTCAGACAAGTGCAGGGAGTTAACTCGTATTACGTTTCAGAAGACGGGTTGAAAAAAAAAATAGGCGACAGACCAGACAGACAGGAAAAGCAAAACCCTAGGGATGTAACCGCAAAAGGCTTGACCTCGAATCAGTGACATTACGACTGGCGGGGTTCATTACGGGACTATTGTACGGATAAGAAATGGAGAGTGCTGGGGAGGTCTCACTTCAGGGAGTCGTTTGTGCAGTTCAGAATAGGTCGTTAAGGGTGGTAAAATGCTGCTGAGTCTATTTAGAAGCATAACTATAGCAATTTCCGCTGCTCCGTTGCACATTTGCTTGAACGGACCGAGGAAAACACATTGTTTCAATCAGTGGATTTCGCCAGGACTCCAATTGATTTCACCTGCATGGCACAGATTTGTCTTATACGTCTGAGACTCCGAAGAAATTTTCCAGATTACTTACAGTTCACCTGACTACGAATTCCCTACACACTACTAGAGATCCAAAATCCCATGATGGTAGTCTCCCTGAGGGAAGATTACACTGGGGCGAACATGCGTCTTTGCTGACGAGCACATTTCCAATGCAAAACGAACGAAATGTTGCACTGTAGCCTATACATTAATTAGCATAAATTCGAGCCCTTGCGACTGACTGTACATAATAAATTATGGTCAGTGGCTTAATCACCCACAAAAAATATTACAATAGTAATCAGTCAGCACATTAGACCACATCTGCTGTATTCTGGGCCATGTTTGGGGGAAAAAACACAGCTGCGCAAAAAAACAATGGCATTCAAAAATACATCACTGTCACAGCTTGCACTGCACATACTATTGTGATAGAATCGACGTTTGTAGCGTTAATAATGCATAAATCACCCTTAATAAACCGCAAACATAACGCTTGGAAAACAATGCGTGCTGCATACGCATGCTATGCAACTGCGCTTCCTCGGCGCATTGCAGTGACATTTGCCCACTGCAGGTATTTATTTGATTACAGTTTTTTTTACAGTTATACTGTATGTACAAAAGGCATCAGAGAACGATCGTTTTACTTTGTTGCACAGTGCATGATTTATTAAACGGCGTTTAAAAATGGTTACACCTATCTTGTTTGCATATCTCCCACGAACAGTACGTTGTTCATTAACTACGTGCCACATTGCCAACTTCGTAATCATCGCAAAAGCCTGGAATATGTGTAAATTTTCTCGCTCCCAGTCCCAGTCAAGTTTCATCAGGACCACAAATTCTGCCAATGCAGTCCCAAAACTTTGAACAACACGTGACGTTCGAGCCAGCCAGCCGCCGACACACATAAAAAATGTGACAGATATCAATGTAATTCCCGCGGGTTCATCCTGATCTTGCTGACCATTTGGATTCTTCCTATTGATCCTGCCAGGCACGATCGCCGGGAGACGTGGATAAACACGACCGGTGGGTATACTGTAAGTCCACCCCCTCCACTTCACCAACTTTCCCGTACACTATACCCTTTTCCCCCCCTAGGCACATCCTCACTTTATCGAATTACATCCAAGTGGCATTTCTAAGCCCGGTTCATCTTGTGGTTATTGAATGTTCCGAATAGCTAATTAGCCGGAACTTGCTGGGCCCCCTATATCCTAGAGAGAGAGAAGCGGACTGTACCAGTGCTTATTAGTGAAGCTGGTGGAGTCAGTTCGGCCGGGAAATGTGACTCCGGATGAAGGCTTGTCGCTAAGCAGAAAGTGCGCTCTTTCTTTTTTCATTTTTTTTTCGGGACAAGGGAGTTTGCACAGTTTCCCAGGACTTGAGCCTTGCACTGCAGCGACACCTGTATTTTCCGCCTGTCTGATCCTCTTCCGGACGTTGTTTTATGGTGAAATAACCCCCTCCCTTTTCAGATGCATTATGTCTAGTAATTAACTATGACGGTTAATTAAGCCTCAGTATTTTACAGTAACAGGAACGTGATTTATATCTATCCGTATAATGCCAATCGTTTCATTTGATGAGAGGTAATCCTTCAAAGCTACACACATTTCAGTGTGGCGTGTAAGAACGATTCATAACGAGCCAGGAAGCCAGGATGTTCTGTGTTTTTCGATGGTACTAAGGTAAAAAAAATCATTACACCCAATTGACCCAGTAAGCTTACTATAGAGAAATATATGCTTAAACGTCACACTGAAACGTTGCAACTAAACTTAGAATGTAAGTCATGATACTTTGCGGCCTTGACTCGTCCTGTACTTTCAGCACCGTGCAAATTGAAATTCCCACGGGAAAAAAGCACTAGTTAACGATAAGGTGCACACCAGCTGTGGGAGAAATCTATGAGGAAACTAGGCGATATCGAGTCCCGCCATGTTTAGCAACTTTCTCCGTTACGTATAGGAAACTAAGGCATCGGTTTGCTGTCTGGGTCGATAAAATCATTGCTGACACTAATGGTTTTCGCCAATCCTAAATTAAGGTTCGCCCAATTTTTTTTCGCGCTTTTCCACTCTGGCTAGCTTGATCATTTTCTTTTGCAGACAGCAACATTTTCCATCCAAACGAATGAAAATACCTGTCATTTTTGGAGGGGAATACCCAAAGCTCGCATCTCATCGGTCGGCCACAGGGCGAGTAATCACTCCTGGATGGAATTTGACATCAAAAGAAGGATGGCTCTATTCGTCACCAAGATCACCAACCAACAGTTTATCGATCAACACTAACCTCCTTTTTTCGCTTGCAAAAAAAAACTCGCTCTATGTCAACACGGCTTGTAATTTATCCTCTAGGGGTTTTTTTTTGTAAGTTTCGTCTTTTTGGGGTTGGGTATGGGTTGGCCCGGGCTGTCACGGTGGTGGGGAGGATATGAGAAAGGAGGTGGGGTATTCTCCAAATGCAAGTTCGCAGGAAGCCACTTACGTGCATCCACTTTGTCAATTCCTATACTTTTTGAGCAGTGTCAAACTCCTTTTTTCACATTTTCTCGAAGAGTCAGCACCAGACTGTACAAGAAGGATGGGCAGACTCAAAAGTAGGCCGACCCCAAAACGCGTTTTTCTGATTCAAAAATTCAACAATATTGATCTGGGTGGGGGGTGGGGATGGGAGGAACACTCATTATTGAATAATTTTACCTATTCGCTCCGGCTGCATGTACAATGGAAACCAACTTGCACGAGGTTGGACCGAAACTTTCACACCGCTGTGGCCTTCCTTTTTCCCCAACTGCATTGTGTTAGATCAGTCTATTTTCCGTCCGACGCCCGCATAGACTCAATTACTTCTTATATCAGAAAAGCACTCCGGAAGGCATCTTTCCATTGCATGTCTGGAGTTAAATTTAGAACTAGGCAGTGTATGGCTTCACCTATTTTTTCTTCTTCTCCTGGCCCCTTTCAAGATCGTTGTGGAGTGATACAAGAGTCGGGGTCTAATACTTACAAACGATTTCCACTCCCATTCACCAAGATTTATGCAGCAGATCCGCGAGTAAAGCTCTACAGGGTGCTCTTAGCAGCAGGACTTTTGGCACCCCAGTGTTCACCACAAAGGGCTGAATCGTGTCAGGTGTCTTAATCACTGACTGAAAATAAGGCTTCTGGTTCTTGCGGCCGCGTCACGAAGAGAATCTAAAATGGGGAACGTTAACTCGGCTCTGCTTCGGGAGGTCCGGAACTAGGAGGGGAAAAAAATATATTTACAACTGCTTTCCGTGGCGAGATCGTGACTTACTTGCTCAATTAGGACTCGAGTGTCGGTGTTCAGATAACTACGGACTATTTATGCAGTGTATGAATATTCTCCTAAATTGCCTGACAGATGCAGCCAACTATTGGGCAGCACATGTGAACTACCTGCCACTCAAATTAATATTTGCGTAAAAGTTGATGCGTTGTTATTATACATTGACGCGCAATCGTTGCAAATAAAATAATGTCATTATCACTTATTATTAGGCATATTCACTGTGTCACATTATAAACATTCCCATTGTTATTTCGATCAAGCAGCAAACATAATTAATCCTGATTTTAAAAAGCAAAAAATATAGTGTAAAAACCACCTGCATATTACTTCTTGCGTGTGTTTGGTTCTCATAGTATGTGACGTAGGCGGTCAGGAAATCCTTCTAATAATAGCCTGGTAATAATTAGTTGCGAAATAGCTTTTCCGGACGTTCAGGCAGGGTTACCGGGAATTTCCAACTGATACGTGCATCCACCAGTCCCGGGAATTGAATCTGGATTTAAAACTACGGAAAATAGGATTTTATATCTACCTCATGCGCTCGATACATTAATTAAATTAAAGACGAACGTGTTGTTTCGGTAATATTTTATTTAATTTACAACTGCAGGACCCATTATAGTGCATTTAATGAATTCCAATCCATTTAGGGTATATTTTGAATGCCAAGTTTCAGCACTCTCAGTAGTCTGAAAGTGGGTTATGTAGCCATGACATACAAACATGCAGAGAAACTTTACCATTTATACTGTAAGAGAAAATAGGCAATATACTGCCAGTTATGCTACCACCTTTGCTATGCGAGTCACATAACTCACAGAATATTCCATAGCAACACGAAAATTCAGGAATATCTGTGTCCAAACTGGAAAGCGCTGGAAGAAATATCTGCAGCCAGAAAAACACAGCGGCAATTTGTCTTCAGCATTCGCACAAATAGGCTGCACTCACGTGCAGCAGACGAACGTCAGAATTACACTTTATCTACATTACAAGCGGACCTGCATGCTGCACAAAATTCTTGGTCGTTTCGCACGTGAGATACGTGATCCGCCTACAATGCTGTGTCGGTGTGACTTGCAATAAAGCATGATTATACCCAGCTTGAAAAATTATCTTGACATTTCTACCTGGTTCCGTTTCCAAAATACTAAAGAAACTATGCACATTTTCGTGATTAATTTTCAACGCAGCATTTGATTTAATCGTTCCGCAACAAGTAAGTGATCAGGAGCTAAAAGTCACATTCGATCTCTTCATTTGGAAAGCATTCCTCGATTTCCAGCTAACTCGACGGGGATGCCTTCATAAGCCCTGAGAGCCCCCCTAATATCCCACCACCCCCGCGGGAGTTGATGAAAATGTCGCGTGCGTGCCATTGCCACGTTGGATCATTACCCTGGTCCCACGCAGGGAGAAAGTACATTTTGCAAACAACAAAAAAATGCGCCATATAAACTCAGAGGAGACCGGAGCAGCATGCGGGGAGGCAAAGGCATCAGTTCCTTCAACTCCACTACCAGAGCAGTTCTTTTTCGCAAAAAATTTTCCCCCGGAAAAGAAATCGAATTTCAGGAGTTTCTGGAACGGTACCGGTGGCATACAAAAGAGTGTCCGGGACTATAAATTGGGAAACAAAGCGCATTGTTCCTGAAGCTCGCTGGATTAAGACGGAGTGGACATGCTGGTCGAAGCTGAATCGACATTCTCGAAGGAAACGGGGCTCGAAGTTAAGGAAGAAGAAAAATCAGCTCTTGTCAGGCTCCCATGTTTCAGTATTCAGACTGCGAAAACTTGTCGCTAGTGCAGTAATTAGCGATCGAAAACTAGAAAACCTCCTGAAGCACTGTTTTTCCAGAGAGGAAATGAAAAGTTTGGGGCCGCTCCAAAAACTTGGAACTCAGAAAGTAAAAGGGGGGGTTCCTCCCCTAGGGAAGGGCTTTTGTTTGGGCCGAAACTAAATACTGCATAGTTGTTCCAACTCATTTGGGCAAACGCAACAAATCCAAACGGGGAATCCCCCCTGCCTGTTTTGCCACCTACCAAGTTAGTGTAGCGTGTGAGCCATCCGAATTACTTACTGCCGGATTACTCCGCGTGACTTGCCCGCAAACCCTGACATCCTCCCCGGAAATTTGATGCAGGAGCCTGGGTATTCAAGCGTGGGTCATTTAAGTCTACGCAAAACCTAATCTACGCGAAATGCTGTGGCCTCCGCATAAACTATATGGGCGGGGAGGACTCCTAGAAATTTAATCCTCGAACATAAATGCGAGACAAGCGGATTTCGCAGATAAATTGTTGCAGAGTGCGATGGTGACATTGGCCACAATAGAAATGGCGCAGGAGGCGAAAGCCTCCCCACTTAACAGTGGAAACAACCGTCCCACAAAAAAACAGGTTCAAACACTAACCGAGAGAGAAAAAAGTTCGGGACATTCCCGCAATTACTTATATCCCTAGACTAAGCTCCGAAATGCGAGGAGATTCACAGTGAAATGCGTAATTTCTTCCTCTAATTAATTACAGCATGTTCTCTTCGTCCACCGCATGCAATTTCAACAATAATTCCGAATATTGCACCGCACCTAACGAGTCTTATACTATTTACGAAATGGGGCAGTCACTTTAGGTAGGTCATGCATTTGTTTAATCTTGCAAATGATTACAGGGCACCGAATCCAATCAATTAAACACACCTTTCCCATCTACGTGAGCAATATTTCATACGGTTTTAGAGGCAGCGAATAGATTACAAGCACTATTGTGCCATTCATTTAGGCGTCAACAATGATAATACCCACATTAGTGGTGGTGTTTGCCTGACGTCACACATAATAAACAAAATTAACTGCGGACAATGCCAGTACCAGTGTACTATAACCCTATTCATTTCTTGATCTGGCGAACATTGTGAACCAACCTGTATCCTCTATTGGACACCTAGACTTAATTATTTACTGCCTTGCTATGGACCTTATCGGAATAACACTAAGTTCGAGAGTGATACTCAAGATATGGCGCTACAGAGCGACTAAATACACCAGTCACTCGTCTGGCGAGCAAACTTAGCAGCTTTCCATGACAAGATGGCGGTTCAGGGAAAAAAAGACAAAAGCGACAAAAATGAAGTGGTGAAAATGTGATATTTATCTTTGTCTTAATGCAGAAGTGGATTTTTCGGAATTTTAAAATGATCCCCATATGGAATCAAAAACTTTCATGATACTGTACTTTGTTCTCCTTGCAATTTAAAAAATTTATTGAAAAATGTAGAGAAGGACTAGACCGGATGTCCAATATATTGGCCATCTGATTTTTCAAAAGGTGATTGCAAAAAAAATGAAATTATTAAACATGTCTTCTACACCTCCCCTATACAGAGCGTTCTTTCCGAGTATTACTAAATAATTGCATGAATATCTTCTCGGGTCTCCTGTGGGTATATTTTTGACTTTTTATTTAAAGAACAGGATGCGACACACTCCAGATCACACGACAGAGATGGTCTTTCAATAATTTTCTCCGGTGTTGCCTCAAAGCCCACCAACAGAAAAGGAGGAAGAGAGTGATGAAAATCCTCACGACAGACTTATCGGTTCTTCCCAGCACACTAGGTCTGGAGATAGGCCCGTGAAAGGGGGGAGGGGTCTTAGGGCATCAGAGGAAAACGTGCTCCTTTCCGCCTTGTGGAACTCGGCGACAGACTGAAGGATTTATGTGGAATTGTATTGTCCGTCCAATCAAGACACCCCTCTCTTTGAACTCCATCTCAGCAAAGTCTTCTCCTTTTCCAGTGGTCTCACACGCATGACTCCGAATGGCCTTATTTTCGTTTAAGAGTGGGGCACAATGGATGCTCCTTTATAGCCCAACTTGCTGAGACTGTAAATCAGAAGTTCCTGGAAGTGGGTAATACCAGGTAAAGAGACCCGTAAATGCCATGTGCGTGAGGTAAGAGGCACATATGCTGTCAAGTTTGCACGATCGTCAACACCAGTCGCCTAGTTACGAGCAACTTACCAATAGCCTGTGGTTTACCAATCGTGGTAAACTTACCGTTTTAACCAAATCAAGGCTCAATAAGTTACCATGGTATCGGACAAACAACCAGTGCGCTTGTGGCCTATAGGGTGTCAATGCGTTTGGGTGGTCGGGAAATCCCCGCAATCAGATTGCCTGTATAAATGATTTTGAGCGGTTTTCACTCTTCTGGGCGCTTGAACTAGCACCAACCCTTATTGATTGAAAAATTTATTTCAGCTGACATAATCACTCCGTTCATCAACCAATTTTTAGTCGATTTGAGTATACTTTTAGCTGTAAGAGTTGATCGATTGAGCCATTTTTCAAAAATTGCGCTCTATTTCAGCTTGTTTCGAAGATGGAAAAACGCCCATATTATTACGTATGAAAGTGGGGGAAGTGAAATAAAACCTGTTGTTGGATGTCGAGTGATTATAATTTTTGAAAATAATTCACACCGAACATTTATCTCCCCCATGCTGCTTATCGGCCCTTTTTCTGTCGAGCCATTCAATTCAGAAAATACTTTGCAACAAAATCACTTTAAACGAGTGGTTTTTCCCTGCAATTTTCCCTCATTTTGTGTCCGCAAATTGTTCCTAGCGTTTTCTACGACCCAAGAGAAAATGGGGCTAAAACCACTTCCTCTTCAGCACAACAACGCCTCTTAAAATACACATTGTCATGGCATTCTCGTCACCCCATAGTTCACGACAAAGGCTCGAAAATTGACACCACCCTGCAATGAAAGTGTCAGCTCCCCTTTTGCATCCATTACTTTCTCCACACCCCCATGTTTGTGCACTACCTGAGCTACGACGAAAAAAAAAGCTCCTGAGAAAAACAAAGTGTCTGGCACACCCGCTCCAGGTTTCTCCTGAGAAGAGCGTCCCATTAAGAAGCTGCGGCAAACGGCCCCATCCTGCATTAAACGCCAAGCCTCGTAGGCACCAGATGAATATTTCAGAGGAACAGGAACGCAGCCAGCAGGTAGCAGACTCCGGAAAGAGGACCTCTCTCTATACACACACACAGAGCAGCGTTTCTCCCCTTCAGATCAATACCGAGCTTGGCCTGAGACTATCCCCCCAATAGAGGGGGGCAAAATGATTAGCCGCCACTACAGGAACTGCCACCCCATGACGACTTGCGAGATTGCCGGTTCCTATCCCATCACTTTATAGAACAACCCCCTTTCTAAAAATAATATGGGAGGATTCCCCAGCAAGTGGTGGACAAATCGGTGTGACCCACCCTTGGATTGGACTGTTGTTTTCTTTTTTTTTTCGGTGGAACACGATTGATGAGGGGGTAATGGCGTCGGACACGTGTCGGATCCAGAGGGGCCTTAGGACCTCACCTAAACTCATTAGTCGATTCCCAGATGGATGGTTCTGCGACAGAGTGGTATCCACGTGGCTTTTTAACAGAAGGAAGGTTTCCTTTTGTTGTATTGACCAAGAAGTCTGCCTGTCTCATTTCGCGGGTGCTTGAACACGCAAAGGGTTCCGGACACGCACGGTTCCTCCTAACTCGCGATATATTTACTCAAGACACACGCTTCGTCTTTGTTATGCACCAAAGTCCCTCAAACTTTGCCTGGCGATACACCACAAAAAAAGTTAAACTCGCCTGAAGGGTTGTCCCTTAGGGTGTTGGACGGTCAACCTTTCGAAAGAACGAAGACGCGGCAAAGATTGAGAAGCTCAACATCTAACCCAAACTGGTGTGGAGCATGACAAAAATTGTGGGAACATGAGTTAACGTTAACTCAGGTTAACATATACCGGTACCTTATGTTTACAAAGCCACTTTGAAGTTGCATTTTAAGCACAAGCTTTCCACCCTCAGGTCAACTGATGCAAGTTTATCTCACCGGATAATTCGGACCATGTGACTAGATTTTCGAGTAACTTCTGAAGTAGCAGGCGCTCCCTAGAAACCAGGTTTAGGCTATAAGGTTGTTGCATCAGGGCAATTTGCATGCTCGGCTCCTTCCTCGCTCGGTTTCGCAATACCAGCCAGAATAAACGCTTGCTCAAGCATTTTCCCTTTCCCCTCCGATATTCAGCGAAACATAAGTAATGAACTTTGAAATACTCTCCGGTGGATGGGAGGCGGGCGCAAATTACTACAAATCAAACTGAGCTCTCCGAGTAAAAGTTACGCACTCAACGTGACTAAAATGAGCTCCCCCGCTCTCTCCATGGAAGTTTACTGCAAAATGCATAAAACGGTGAGCCAAAATTGACCTCCATATTTGAAGCTGGTCCCCGTGTAACAAGGTTTGATACACTGAATGAGAATTCAGGGAATTATGCATGGCATAGTTGGCGTCAAAGTGAAACTTCTCTTTTGGTCATTCCTCCATAGTCCTCTGCTGCTATAGTGTTGGCAGACTATCAAGAGGAACGTGAGACGTTTTCCTATTGACATGCCAGCGAGCATTCCGCATTCGAGCCATCAGTCTCTGTCACCATGGACGAAGGAAGCACAGCTTGCTGGGAGGGGAGGGAAGACGAGGAGACCTAGGCTCTTCCTTTAACCTAATCAACCGCTCCCTTCATCCTCAGAAAACTCGTACGTCTCTCCCCCTTCCACCCATCAGAATAATCACCGATAATATATTATAGAACGGTTCGGAGTCGCCTAAATTTTGAATTTTTCATGCGGCGTGCCTTTCGTGTTGGCACGACATCATCGATTCCGGAGATCTAGGGTTGATAACACGCACTTTGTAACCCTGCCAGTAAAAGCCAAATGTGTTCTGCTTGGAAATGGGGGATGAAGGAGTCAAGGAGGGCACAAAATAAAGTCGTGTTTGTTTCTGTTCCGAACCTTTGACTTCCAAGTGTCACCTGTCACAAAATATTGGGAATTTATTGTCGATTCAAAGACCTTACTGTAAGACCAGACGTGTCTCGACTCCACCGCAAATGTACTGTACAGTCCCATCAAAGGATTTCCAGAAACCATGTAAACCTTTCATGATCCACCATCATTATGACCATAACAGTACATTGGTGCTAAATTTTCGATTTCAAATCACAATCATTTATGCTGAAATTACTAATTAGAATGAGGTAGGGCCAACCCATCCTTTTCCCCCTACGTCACGCCCCGTCACACTAATCTCAACAGCCGCCTGCTACAGAGAATGCCGCACTTTTATGGATTTCCCCCCAGCATTTAGTATGCTGCATGCAGCAACCTCACCCGCACCGATTCAAAAATAAAAGCAGGAGGGTACTGCACACTGTTTAATGTTGGATGATAGCATTCGAGGCGGCAGAAAACGGCGTAATTTACACACCTAGAATTAATCCGGACTCTGCGCCAAATAGTAAAGTAAAGGTGTCCGCAACCTTCCGTGCGGTTTCGTGGTATGAGAAAAAAAGCCTTTCCGTCACACCCGACATTATCCATCATCTCAAAACGTGCACACTTTGAGAATCTCCGGATTACCTCCAACTCCAATCTAGTCTTGGCATTTTCACCGCGCTTAAGCCTTTGAAGGTAAGCCGTCTGAATTTCAAACGGAATTCCAAATCAGTTGGCGTTTCTCTACGTGCTTTATATCTGTCCCAACCCCACCCACAAGTGCATATATATTTTGGGATCCCGGTTTTATATTACCCTATTTTTTCCTCTCAGGAGGATCAATGTTCGTGGGCGTCAATCGAGGCTTCTCCGGACTTTGGACAAACTTAAACGCAGCTTGGGTGCTATCAATCTTCGGTGTCTGCTCTTTGAGGTGGATGCAACACAACTGGGACCCCTCATGGTTGCAGGCCCCCTTTTTTGAGTTAACAGGACGAGCCTGAATTTTCTTGATGCAACCACAATCAAAAGTTTGCGTTTTGAAGGCTTGGAAACATGTCCCAAAAATGTGGCTTGTCACACCCGACAAGCCAGAACCACGATCATAAGCCTCAATTTAACACCTCCTCTCAAAGTGCATATCCATCAAAAATTAAACTATTTGTCAACAACACTAACCACAGGTTTATTGGGATTTAAAAATCCTGTTTGTATAGCGGGATTTGTCCCTTAGGGGTTGCGGTATTTTTGACAGGCCTTTTTAAATATGAGAATATATCTAAAAAGCTGTAGCGGTCACTGTTTCGCTTGTTATATGACACCCATGGCGTTGTCATCCTTGTCTACTGAAGCTTTTTTGTCACAGGTCGCTGTTGATACTTGTTGTGTAATAAAAGCAACAACGCGTTTCATATGCATGAAACTGCGAGCATGAAGTACACTGTACATCATGCGGAATTTAATACTCATTTGAAAACACAACTATATTTTCTGTGCTTCTGGAAGCATGTTATATTATACAAGTTTGTACTCGTTTTTAGACACACCACCATGTAGCATAATTTATAATATAATTGCGATATGAAGTGAATTATTACGTATCGAATACGTGCCCTTTGCTGCCATCAATTATTTTCGCAAAACTTGCCATTTGTACTGGTTAAAACGGCTGACGTACGCTGCTGATGTGTCATTTTGTAAACTGCAAGCTTCATCAATCCGTTCGAGTGTGTCATTCAGGATTGTGCACGCCTATGAGAAACGTGAAATATTTTTTGCATTGCATCGTGTCAACGAGTAACTCGCTGACGAGTGTGTCAAGCGGGATTGAACACTCTTCGTGTGCATTTGATAAACGCGCTCCATCAGTTCGAATGAATCTTCACACCGGCACGCTTTTGTTTTATTTGCTTTAAAATTTCCGGAATTGGCCACCCATTTTTCATCAATTCAGATGAGAGTCCTACATACACACCTAATTATATTTGCGCAATTATTAAGACCTTTTCATGCCATACAAAAATTCGCTAAATATCAAGATGAAGCAAAAATTAATTTCGAGTGCTGCCTAGAGAAGACTCTCTATTGTTGGAAGAGATAACACGGGGACGTTGGGAGTTCTTCGTCTGTCTAAGTGAACACTATACGCCTAAAAAATTAACTTGAAGCGCTTGTTAGATAGGCATCTTTTGCTTGAAAGGAAACGTTCATAACCCCTCGGGGAATAATTTTCCAGAAATCCATACTAAAGTGCCTCTGAAGATTTCACTTCTTGCACCTATTTCGGAACCAAGGGGTTCTAACTGACGCCAGATACCGCAACTTTATGGCGTTATGCTAGATGTCTGGAAAGTTCTGAACTAGATTCGGTTTTAGTACATAGTTCTCAGCCCCTTCAACCCAGCAAAACTTGAATAAGTCACACGAGATTAAAAAAGTGACATGCTCGACAATCAATGAGGATGAGATGAAATTGCGCTGTGGACGCCTGCAGCGGAGTTTTCTCTGAACCTTCTAACAAACCATGTTAATAAATTTTACTTTGACCCCAATTATCTGCGCCGCATTCAAATGAGCGTACCTATGGCTCAAGGTGTTATTCCGATCCCCCAAGCGACGTAAAAGGCGGGTAAATTATTGCCGAGGGGAAATTATACGAGTTCAAAGGGAACCAGGTGACCGAATACAGAACATTCAATTAAATCTCTCTATGTCAACACAAAAAAGGGCTGGAATCAATTTCTACGACCGCATTTCATTAGTCAGAAAACGCCGGGAAAAAATTTTTAAACTCGATTTAAAAATAAATTCCTGCCAACCAAACTCGACCGGATTTTAGGGCAAAGGGAGTCGCGGAATTTGCTTGATCCCGCTGAGAATCAGACAGATGCACAGAGGCTTCTAGTGGAAATCAAAACTATAGGACGAAAGCAATTAGCTTCTTTCCACCCCAAAAGGAAGAACCCGGTTTTCCGCAGAAGCGAGGGTGCTATTAAAATGATTTAACGCAAAACTGGGCAGGAAATTACTCCAAATTAAGAGCCATGACCTCTCCTATTATAGGTCTGGGCGACGGATCGACGGAAAACAGTGCATTGCTGTTACGACGAAAATGTACCGGCGCGGCGCCGACATTAATTTGGTTGTAAGTAGGGCACAGGGAGCTTTACAATGATGATGATGATGATGATGTGTTATCTGTTACTCAGACTGATGAGGCGGTCGGAAACATCTGATGCTGGGCGATGGAGATGCGTTGCCTGGAGGTGTCTTAAGAGCTTTTTCGGGTTCGATGTGCATGGATCTTTATTACCCGGCACCTTGCGTTTAATGCAGTGGAAATGCGGCTCTAAAGCTGCCTGGCGCCTTGAAGGCATATGCGGGTCATTTACTCGCGTGTGTGGCAGGATGAGAGAGGAACGTGTAGGGGGAAGAAACTGACAATGAGTTATTGCATGGTTGGACTAACTAAGCAACACACCTTGAATCGCCTAGGGCAATGTGGTCTACAGTGCGGAGCGCACACTAACAATGCCGACATGCTTGTAAATTTCACATCAACCTTTGCAAGTAGGTACTTCTGACATTTTCAAGCACAAAAATTGCTCAGAAAGTAAAAGGAACACTGTTATATTTCAGTAATATGTATAAAAGAAAGATAATTGCTATAATACCGTAACCAAGAAAATAGTTAAATTCAGGTTGAGCCTTCTATCAATTATTTACAATCTCTATGTATGATAAACAAAGTGTGTATGTATGATAGAAGAGCAGTAAAAGACATGTTTGATATTTTGCCTCTTTGTGTATTTTGTAAAACAAGCGATATAGGTTAAATTATTGATTCGTAACCCGGTTTTAGTTGTTTACCTTCAATAAATAAAGTACGTAAAATAGCCTATTTGTCTCTATGTGCTGGGTAGGCAAATAACTAGCTTTGGTAAAATAGCATCACAGTCGAAGCACATCCAAGTCTCTTCCGTATATTTACAGCAGCTGAATGGGTTTTCTGAATCGCTACATACTGCCCAATAGCCATATGACTCGAGGAAATGCTAGTATTTCAGCCAGAAATCACTCCATCTGTGTACAAAAAAAAACTCTGAATTGTTCGTGTTTTTTCCAGGGTTGAAGAGCAGTTATTGTGAAGCCAGGAAAAGCCCTACTTGCGCTATGACACGACCGGACACGACGTAATCAAAGGACAGGAGACATCCGGTTCGGTCCGTCAATCAACCGGGTTTACCACATGTAAGACCCGTTTTTTACTGGTATTATAATGTTGTTACCTATAGCAACGGTAATGCTGTTTTCATTATAGCAATCCGGAATGGCAGGAAGTGGGGGGGAGGTAAAAAAAAGCGTCTAGGACATCACTGTGGGTGTACACAGAGATATGTACTGTACACTACAATAACAACGTAATCAGTGTCATTTTTTACCTTGCAACACCAGCATGTGTTGTTTTTAAATAAATAATCGAAATTGCAGCAGCAAGCGTTTCCGTCCGTTGGAACATAATATTATTAATGTAACTTTATTACAACAGTGTGAGTGGAATCACCGAATCGCTTTGCCATTATTGTAGAGAGCACCCGGTGTAATGGCCAAGATGGTGCTTTGCATATTGCGCACAAGTGTCTCCTTACGACAAAAGGAGGCACTTGGTAGATAAAATCACGTCCGGTCCTCCTCAAAAATGGACTATAAACCAACAATAATGAGAAAGTTTGAACAGGCGGTCTGAGAAGAAACTCTCCTGCCTTCTGATCTCCTGCAAAAGGAGGCATAAAAGTGTTCAGAGAGCATCGTTTTCAAAGTCTCTTAAAAATATATAACGGAGAAGTTTCGATGGAGAGAAACATCTTATCGAAGCTTTCCTTTTATAGAATATAAGGGAAGAGAGAGTATATTCTTCAAATATTCCGTTGGCAATGCAGACCCAGATCAAACGGACGACAGAGTGTAGGTTTTATCTCCAGAAATGGAGTATTCTTCGGGGCTATAAAAATCGCACAAAAAAGTTGAGTTAAAGAAAAGGCGGCAGATGGACCCGGATTAAAGAGGTTGCTCACCGAACCTTCAGAATACAACTTTTCCTGAGGATCGATCCTGCAAAAAAAAAGCGAAGCCTTCTCCAATGAAGCAATAAAAGCGAGTGGCAAAGGAAATCGAACACGCTTCTGCCTTTGCAGCCATAATATTTAATTTACAACTAGCTTATATCTACGGAGGCCAGCAGGTGTAGACAGTATACTGCAGACGAAAACTATGGAAACCCGCAAAACCAGTGCTCCAAAAAAAAGCACAATTTGTAAGAGATTACCGACACAGAAAACTTTTGCTGTTGCAACTGCTGCAAAATTATTCCCGCGTAATTGCCCCTGGAAAATATTAGAGCCCGCCTTCTGGCGACGGACGACACTTGGCAAGCTCCAAAAAATTGTTAGGTTAAGATCTTGAACTAAGCCTCTCCAAACTAGAAGCGGGGGAAAAAAAATATTTCAGCTGCTGAGTTGTGCTATTCATTTCACAGCTGCGTAACTCGAGGGCTCGGTGGTTTCCCACCGTTCATTGCGATTCTCTTCCGGGCCCAAACTTTCATTGCAAATTACAACCCGGATTCCCAGTGCAGGTGCTCCAGTTTCTTCACCCCCCTTTTCGCCCCCCTCTATACCTCTCTCCAAACCGCATTCAGAGGAGAAAACCCTGATCGCACTGCAAAATACGGCACTAATCTAATAACGCCGCCCGGATTCAGTAAGCACTATCTTGATGTCAATGAGAGAGACTCAACTTGGAAGTCAATTAGTACGGAAAAGCCCTCTGTAGACTGCATGTTAATTTTCCATGCCGTGTCCAATCTGTCGTTTGAACCCGTTTTTTGGGGGGTCAAAGAATTTTTTTGGGCATCAGTCCAGTACGGGTTTTACAGCCAACTGTGCCGCATCATGAGCCGAATTAATTCCCCAAGCGCAATGACACAGAGCTGCCTGATAAAATTCGGGATTCGGGTCTGTTTATGCGGTCGGGTCAATGTCATAATTTTGCATGCTGATGAAACGGGACAGGCGAATGCGAAATGGCTATAACAGGGAGGGACGACAAAAGAGGGACTGATAGCCGCATGTTCAAAAACAGACTACAAGAACCTAGCATTAAGCCAGAGATCATCAGGTAAAATGCCCGACAATCAAAATAGAGTGCTGGGATTGTAATATGAAAATGCACTTGGTCGACGAATCGACACGATTTTTGTCCGTATAATCTCTTATTGCAAGTAGTGAATTTACACATGCATTCACCTATATGAGTCGAACTGCTCGGAATGAGTTCGACTTTGCTTACGGATTCCCATGGGAAATTCCATCTCAGAAGCGAACCTCACTAATGACACCATTTCATAATGAAATCTCTTCCTCTCTCCATCCAGCCCTTTCTGTTGGATTTCATTTCAAGGGGATAGAAAAATTATTGAAAAAATTTTTTTGCAGCTCGGCGGTGCAGCCAACGGGTGCAAGTTTCGCCAAAGTCCGTATTTAATTCTGATGTTGGCAGAAGCCTTGCCAACGGTCTCTCAGTTTTTTCCAGTTGGAGGCTCCGCAAAATCCGGGAGGCCCATATTACTATACATTATATGAAAAAGTGTTCCTCTGAGCGTTATATTTTAACGAGATAATAGTCTCTTCAGAATTAGTAGCCCTCTAAATCACTGTAAGCGTTCTTACAAAGTGAACAAGTGGGTTTAGCAAAAAGTTGGGAGGCGATTTTGTACACTTTTTTGGTGGGGCCAGAACCTGAATCAAATTAACGGAAGAGTTTTCAGTCCTTAACAAAAAGCTGAGAAAAAAATCAAAAGGTGCTGCGTGGATATGCCAATTATGCCCATTTGTAAAGCAATGGCCATTTCTGTGCATATTTAATTTTATAAGCCTACATGTCTGTACACTAATTTGAAATAAAACTGCGGAAATCGTTAACGACCGGTATTTTTCAGGCCATTGACATCCATTTCGTCGCTTTCCTTCCGAGCTCTGCGTTATTAATGTCCAAACCTCGTTTTTTCACTATTATTTTCGCAATGGGAAGTCGCCTTATCAGAAATGTAATCGAAACCCATCGTACTTCCACGAAAGCAATCAACAATTTATGTCTCTCCACAGTACTCGTTTTGATTTCTTTATTGCCGGTAGTTTTTTTTCCAGCATCATCTGTGATTATGTCCGGTCATATCCGGTCTCGCTCCAACCTCGCTTTTGAAGCAGGGACATATATGATAACAAACAG
This sequence comes from Catajapyx aquilonaris, assembly GCA_000934665.2. Classification (NCBI taxonomy): domain Eukaryota; kingdom Metazoa; phylum Arthropoda; class Diplura; order Dicellurata; family Japygidae; genus Catajapyx; species Catajapyx aquilonaris. Next base: position 109,469 of record JYFJ02000553.1, read on the forward strand.
AGCTCCAAAAACCCGGCAATAAATGGCCAGTCCTTTAAAAATCCACCCATTATTATTTTATACCCTGCACACTACAAAAAACTGCCTTTTGTTTATGGAATCATATTATCGATTAGTAATTCCGTTCGTCTATTATAATGACTTTTTTTGCAATTATGAAACAATTAACCCGGGTATAGGTTCCCCAAAAATCCATGGCTATTTGGAAGGCCTTGCAAGGCTGTTATTTCATTTCTACTATAATGAAGATGCTATCTGCTGCTCAAACGGGTTCTAATGTGCTTTTCGCCTGATTACAGGCGTGAAATCGGGCCGTACCCTGTACGGCAGTGGTATTCAATCCGAGATTTACCTCGCACTAATGCCCCGTTCACAAGGTACAATCCCTCGCAGTACATGTAACAACACCACAAAGGCCCTAACCTGCACGTAGCGTAATTATTCTTATTACGAAGAGCCCGGAATTAAATTGCACGTCGTGTTCATGCCCACCTAATGCATATTTTGCATGAGATAACTTCTTTAGCGAACTTGCAAGGTCACAGATTTAGGCCACAACTCCACAGGGGTCATACTCATGAGCCCCCGAGTACTCGCTTTGTGCATGAAACAGCAGGGTCTGTGGCGTTTATCCTAACACTCTACAGCAACCCATGAGCCTCTCCTGTTTGGAGGGACCGCTTACTTTCAGGATGAAATTTTTTGGAAACTGTTCCAGAGTGCAATAATTACGTCCGGCAGATGAATTAAAGGTGCGCATTCCTGTGATGACAACCTGCAGTAAATAATAATGTAATTATTCGACCTACAGTTCTAGAGTTGTGCAAAATTTATTTCTGCACGTTTAGCTCATATTTCGGGCAATGGCCATAGTTGCACGGTTACACTGAGGCTACACGTGCCACGGAGTAGGCAATTAAGATTCGCTCTGTATTCAGGCCTAAAACTAACAAGGCTCCTAAATAGAGTGTACTGCAAGGCGCCGGGAGTAATATCCCAAGACCTACTCGGCCGCAAATGGCTAGACGTGCGTGCTAAAAATACAAAAACCTCCGTACTCAACCTTGACCAAAATTCGGTCTAACCCTCCATAAATTACGATGCAACGAAATTCCTAGTGTCGTCCTAACCCACGGTTGGGGACTATAGAGGTATAATATCTTCAACTCTAGCTCTCCATTAGAAATAATTCCTACCCCCTTACCCCGAGATATTTCCAGGAAAAGATGCTCCAGGGAGTAGAAAACCTTTCGAATTTTCCTAATGACCTCCCCACAATCAATGGGAAGGATGTTCGAGAGCGGATTTTACCTGTTGATACCAGACGCATCTGGGGGTATTATTTCTGGCGGATGAAACCAGTGGCGGCGAGGGATTTTAATTAAGAGTCGAGGCTCCTTGAGAAGGTTCGTGACTGAAGAAGGTATAAGGCGGGGCCACTTCATCAGCACCAAAGTTGCTCACAGTTTTAATTGCCTGCTGTGAGGAAAGAAAACCGCTGCGGTAAGATTCGTGACACCGCAATGGGAAAAGGAGCAAATGTTTCCGGATGATTTATGGTCTTTTTGCCGCTGTTATTTTTTCACCTGCTGATCAATTTGAACGCTGGTTGTACCTGAGAAATCCGTTTCCATCAGCCCTAGTAGTAGATAACGAGAGGTTTGGACGGAAGGGAAAAGCCGCAACTTTGCGTCCGTAACACGATTGCCCATTCCAACGTGGAGCCGATGGGCTTGGCTACTCAAGGGAATAATCGAGGGATCCCCATGTTGACCGGAGACCATCGGACATTTTCACTCGGATTAAAAGAGATTCTAGAAGCCCCCTATGGAATCAAGTTGCACCGTTCCAGTTGTTTACCAGCACAAAGGTGCCATTTCTCAGCAGCACGAAACGAAGACAATCTTTTTGTTTGTTCGGGTTTGCCTTGCTTATACCTCATACCAGGCAGGGTGTGAGAAAGATCTATTGTTGACAATGCACTGGAAATTTTATCCCTCCTTCCAAATGTTTCAATGGGCCATTCAGTGCCGGGCAGACAATACACGTCATTTGCACTCTCGGAGATGCTCCCCATTTCGCCTTCCAGACAAAATGGATGCCATCAAAGGACTGTAAAGTTCTGTGCAACTGCGATGGGGCCCACCCTTCAATTATTGTAGTTCAATCTCACTTCCACGATTGACTGTAGAGTTTTGTGGCGGACCTCGGCACAAAAAGGGGAAAAGATTTGGGCTTCGCCAGGAAGCTCTTCCAAATCTGGGTCCATCCAGTCGGCGGAAGGGAGAAAAAAAGTGCCTGGGAGCCGTCCATTTGTAGATAGCAGACGTATATGAAACGGGCGAAAAGACGCCATCTCCGGGAATGATGGAGAATAATCCCATCCACCGGTTTATGGCACGTGGCGGAATATCCAGACTTTTTTTTACCGACAATCCTTCAACCGAGACCCCCATTCCCTCAACGGTGGCTCGCAAAAATGTTTGGCGCACTCGCAGCATTACCTCCATTTTCATATTAATACCGCCCACACCAAAGCATGCACTCAGACGAAGAGGGGCATAAAAAATCTGCTCCTGATAACAAACCATGCGGTACACTGGTTTCGACATAAGTTGAGAACTTGTCCTTGCAGTCGCGACATAAAACTCTTCATACTGAACCACGGCCCTAACTTAATCCACCTCTAAAATTTCCACATGCAAAAAAATTCAGGTGCAGCTGGCTGAACCCTGGATGCTGACACCGCCAGAAGAAATATTAAGGCCCGGGAATGCATTTTTCTAAAGCGTTACTTTTCACTCGTGTCGCTGGTGTCAAGGCCTCCGGAGCTATTTTCCCAGTCGGTTGTAAATCTTGCAAACTAAAGCTCATTACATCAGACCCCCCCTACCCTATGAATAAAACCAAGATATAATATTTTTTAATTAACGGGAAAGGTTATGCCGACGCAAAAAAGCGTACCAGGTGTGCCGTTAATTACGTTGGTACCTTTTGTACGCGTACACAAAAAATGGGAGTTCAATAGAAGCGACATCCGTGCCAAACATCATCCGACACCTCAGGTGAGACACGGGCACAAAAGAATGTAAATACATCACCAAAATTCACTGATTATTTGAATTTTTTGTGTCACTTATTCATGTACAAATTCCCCACGGTCGCACAATATCCTGCCCAATGAAATACGATTTCGAATCCTCTCTTCTCTTCGAAGTCCTCATAAGGCTTTCCGTTTGATGGCAAGGCCTCTCAGCCGCACCATTTCCTGCACCTGCATGCGGTTCGGTGCAGCGAAAATCACATCGCCTCCGGAGAGACTCGGGTCGCAATTACACCCAAATTGAGTGCATCCTGCAGCATTCTAGGGTGCAAGCCCGTATAGTTAATTCGGCCGGCCAAGATATTCAGTACAATCCGACTAAATTGGACCTTACGCGCAACTGGGACCAGTTGAGTCTGTCCAATTGCACAATTTCTGGTGTTTTTTTTTCTTTCGAGAATATGAATTCAGCAGGTCGTGTTCGAAGAAGCAGATGGGGATTTCTTGAGGCGTGGTAATGGCTGCTGCAGACCACTCTCCAAGCCCAGCAGCCACCCCCCAAAAAATGAGAGAACATGGCCAGAAAAGTGAGCCAGCATTTTGGTGCAGCAGCCGACAGAGTTGGACCGGTCCTCATTGATCGCCCGGTACCCGAAATTTCCGGATGTGGAAAGCTGGGGGTTGGAGGGGAGAGGTGAAAGCACCGGAATGATCATGCGCAGTTTTGCACAACACAGCTCGGGTTCATACATTTTTTTTTTGGTCCTACACTTTCTCCCTCAGGAGAAGTAGGCTTATCGGTCAAGACACCTGTAGGCAATTTGATTGTAGAAACGGAGTTTGTTCGGGAGCACATGTTTTTCCTGGAAAATATCTGGAGCTTCAATCAGAGCCTGGGCAGACAGCGTGATAAATTACCTATCCGAACACGGAAGAGGCTTCCTGCCTTTTTCCACGACTCCAATCGAAGTGAGGAATATTCATCCAGCACCAGGAAAGAGTTAATTAACTTTCAGATGCTAGGTAGGCAATTATTCCTTAATTGAGGGATCCGACAGAAATGGTTCAGAGTCATCGAATTTTAATGTTTGTACTCACCAAACGGCAGCGCACTGGCAGATATCGGTTGAAAAGAGTGGAAATAATTCATGTACTCACCTGGGAAGGAAACAAGAATCTCATTAGTCACACTAGTCATTATCAAAGGTGTTGTACAAAAAAAAAGTAGGATTCTGTATATCCATGGTACAACCAAGTTTCTAGGTACAATGTCTCTGCCCATATTACCATCCGTCCCTTGAAGTATGGATTTTCTTTCGTCCTCCCTGGAATATCAGAATTCTGAACCATTTCGCAACAATATTGCGTGGGGAAATTGGCTTTTTTTGCATTCCAGAATAAAGCCAGGGTAGTGTTCCAGATAGAATATGAACCTCTCCCGCCTTAAATTAAAGAAAGAAATTTTTCTTTAACAATGGAATCTGTCGATACTATTTCTTTAGGCCTGGTTGCACCATCGCCACTTTCGGTTTCGAATGTTATTAACTGTTAGGCAGCACATAATTAATTTTTCTGGTTTTCGTTCCTTACACACATTTTTTGTGTCAACCTTTAGCTTATATTATTTTCAATCAGTATTCCAGCCCATTTAAATATTTAATCAAATCGACGGAAATATCACTTTGCTAATATCAATATTGATTCAGTCAAAAGACATTTCGTGTCAAATTATTGCATGCAAATTCAAATGGAGAAATAATGACAAACCACCAAAAATAGCTTTCTCGATTGGAGTAGCAATGACCTCACATTTTACAAAGTTTCACTCATTTCCGGTCCTAATAATAACCTGTTCTGCCCCTGTAGTGCAATAAGGCGGTGTTAACGCTTCCGTTGCAATAAAGAAAGGGCTACACCGTTTATTGCTTAGATCCCTCGAGAGCCGACAGAAAGACCTCTTACATATTCTAAGAAATGATGGTATAAGCAACTATAGACAGTGCCAGCCTGCTCGACAATAAACGGCTTTTGTCAGGCTCACCCCTCCGCTTTTGTTTATACACACCCGACTGCCTCTAACGCCTTCATTTTACGACCTGACGCGGCACTTGGACGACTTGCCAAAAGTGTACAAAGTGGATGCATTGGGATTAAAGAGACCGAGTTTAAAACGCTGTTTACACGGACGAGCAACGACTCGAAATCCTGCTTAGAAAAAAGGTCTCCCGATAACCATTTTATTTTGAGAAAATGGCAAGGCATATTGGAGCCAACTTGCACGCAAAAAAAAGAAAGTTTGGCATCACGGAAGGCAAGGGTAATGAGTTGAAGTGCGGCCTGAATACTCTAATGAAGGCAGGGGACTGGAGGTACGCTTCCCCGGAAATTGGTTCAGGGAAGGAATACGTCTCGAGTCTGCTCGTGGGGAAGGTAGGGACACGGGTTACCCGGAATAATAATGTACAAGCTGGTTATAACAGACTGCAGCCTCTCTAGAGAGAGAGCCGAATGCGCAGTGAAATCACTTTATCCTGTCGCGTACGCAACCCAATAACTTTCCTTGAATTAACCCTACACGACTGATGGATTTCCCAAATCCTGTGGCTTGGAACAATTGTCTGTGCCGAGGGTTCACAATGGGTACAAATCGGTAATTAATTCGAATCGCAAATTGGGATGCAATTAGCAAGTTTTTTTTGGGGGGGGACATAAAATGTAAAATGACCCGCTGGTTTTGATTAATTGGAGCAGGCAGAACCATAATTCAGTCGAGTTAGGTGGACGCGAACTCATGCCGCGTGAATCCGGGGGAAAATCATACATTTTTCTCACTTTACAACCTGGACACCTGCTGCCCGGCACATCCGGAGTTTTCATTGTGAACGCCATTTTTTTACAAAAAATATATGGTCGCCATACTGGTCCATCCAATTCATAACATCTTTCTAGAAATATCGCTTATCTATAACATCCTATTCGTGGTGTTTGACCGAGTCCTCTGATTGGTCCCAGCATATTGTTACCGCGACGCTTCGTATTGGCCCGCGTTCTACGCATGCGCAGTGAGTGGAGACAACACTGGTGGGTGGGAGGGGAAACGTATCCATAAGATCGCTGTCGGCCGGAGGGTCTACTTCGCTCTCTCAACACCCTTTGTAAGCCAGTTAGCACAAGTGTCAGGTTACGTGTTCTGATAACAGGGCTGTTCGAAAGCCAAATCGTTTAACAATATGCCTGCACCACCACAGGCCGCAGGCCTAGAAAAAAGCGATAAAAGCGAGGGTTTTATTAGTTAAGTATAAATGGGAAAGTTTCTCTGTATGTTACGTCCCGGCTGCCTAATAACTCACTTTCAGACTACTGAGAGTACTGAAACTTGGCACACTCATGGCTGATTAAGGGAAAAGTCAGAAACCCAAACTTTTTTTTAAAATGTCTGAGCCCATTTTTTAAATTTTGAGATTCCGGTTTACGTCACTAGTAAAATATGCATCTGATTAGGTGTTGTAGAGACATCTTGCACAAAAAAATACCCGGATTGACGCTCACCCGGTCGCTTAGCTAAAAGCCCTCTCTGGGCGTACTTTTACCTCGTTGGCGTCCTCTTATTAGGGCACTTGAGTCAATATTCCGGCAGGCAGAATGCGGGCTCGGCAGGGGCTCAGAGAGGGATGGGTTTTTTTTCCCCTCCCCCCAGCAGCAGCCCTCCGGAGCGGGAACATTGTCCGGTGCGAAACTCTGCGAGGGGCGCCAACCCAATTTCATGTGATGAATATGGATGGACGCCGCGCCGGGGCCTGGACTGTAGTTCATACTCATCTCTTTTCCTCTTGGAGGAGCCTGTCCGGATATATTATGCGGGTTTTTTTTCTGGTTATCGACTACCCCCTCGGACGCATACGCATAATTTGGACCCGATGCGTAAAAGCCACTTGTGGAAAACCCTGGGTCTACCGGAAAAACCGGGGCCTGGATTAGTCGTGCAAACTATGAGGGTTCCGTCCGTCGAAATTAATTTTCCCTCGGCCTGCTGGTCCTATCCTTTTGTGCTGGCAGTCCAATTCCTTGCTCGGAAGCGGCATTGTTTAGCAGACAATGCGAGCCGCAGTCGGGACGCGTCCCGAAGAATCGCATTGTGAGAGAGGGGGCCGGAAAGGGCAGAGGGAGGAACTCTCCGGATGGTCAGAAACAAGTTGAGCTGTGATTGCCCCTGCTTTATTAGCGGTCTTGATCGTCTAAGGGACAAGACCGATTTGGCGCAAGCCTTTTGTTAGCGGACGCGCTTGAGACAAAGGAAGCTAAAGGCGAAATGACAATTTGGCAATGGTTGTGTATTGGCCACAAAATGCGGTAAAAGCGCAATCATTTTAATTTCATTTTAATGGTTGCTGGTAGTTCAAGTGGCGTAAGTTATTTGCGGCACTGTAAAATTGCAAAATTGCGTTATTTTGGTCGAGTGTAATATTGCAAACAAAATTGAAATTAAATTACAGGCAGCTGACTCTGTTACGATCCATTCGGCTGCAAAATTCGGTTATATTTTAAAATGTTACAGTACAGTGCACAACAGCCACGATTAACTTCCAACTATGTGTGCACGCTCCTATAATTCTTCCTAGACTGGCAGTAAGAGCATTATTTTTTTTTTAAATAATTGTAGTCAAATGGCATTGCAGGATTTTCATTTGTGCCTAACCAGACTGTGGAATAATGCGCAAACTATCTCTGCAATGCAATTTTCAGAAGTGGCGCAAAACCTGCAGGCACGTAACTGGGAGGCAGCAACAAACAAACAAAAAAAATCTGGAAGGGCCAAAATGAGGTAAACAGTGGAATTGCCACGATTTGTGCTGCAGCTGCCGGCAACCACGTAAATGCAGAAGCCTCGATGACATTATGCAGGGTTGGGGGTGTTTTTTGTGTCCCCCCCATAAACCTATCCATGCGCCATGTAATGCATTAGGAAGGCCGGCGTAAAATCTTCGGAACGCCATTTGTTGGATATTTAAACCCTGTCGTTTGGTTGCTTGGACCGTGTAATAATAATTTACATCCCAGCCGGACCAGCCCCAGCAATGCTTCAAACGGCTGCGGAAGCACCGCTTAATGCAAAACAACACACAACAGGTCCCGGAAAAATAATAATAAAAAATACATGTACGCCGCACTTTTTTATCCGTTCATTTGAAGCCCCGCCGCATAATTGAATCTGACAGGTTAGCCCCACCAGATATTACCTGGGACTAGTCCAAATGACATCGGCGGATTACCCGAATGAAACCGGCGGGATTAACCATTCGAGGGGCGGCTCAACTTATGAAGGACCTTAGGTAATTTGTCCGCCTACCCCTGCAGGACTTGGACAAATGACCCGGTGCTGATATAAATTGTGTGGCGATTTCGCCCCCTCCCGCCCCGCCCTTGGCCACCTGACACTGGCCAGGTCCATGCAACCCCACAGTCTTCTCTCGAAATGCAGCTTTCGGTCCCAGGGCATTCATCACTTCGGCCCTATCGCCATCTTGCCCCTCTGAAAGGAGGTATCCGTCTGCTGAAGGGCCGATTCCAGTCTTGGTGTCATGTGGATTTAACGGTCGAGATGCTGCGTTATCGAACTGTGCGAGAGGGCTGCAAATGATCATGCTCCCAGATATTTTTGTTAAGAAATTTTTTCTCTCTCCCTACATGGCTAGCTCGTGCTGAGTGAAATATTGGTTGCGTTGGCATTTTGTCATTTGCAAGTCACGAGCTTGGTTTTAAAATGGGCTGTCCGGCCGTTTCTTTTACAGTAAAAATGCGACGTTGCGATAATTATGTTGCAGGCTTGTACTTAATCACAGGGCCTGAACAACGCGGCGACCTAGATTTGAACTTTATTGGATTCCTCGGGTTCACGTTATCCAACTATTATATTATGATCTGATATAGAGCCATGTATCCCCACTTGGAATAGGAAGATTATGGCATCTCAGTTTGACTGACACTCTATCACATAAAAAGCTCAAAAGAGAAAAGCAGGGGAGGATCTGCATTGGGACAGCTCAACAGACAAAATGTTGAACTTGGAACTGACGCTAGTTTATCAAGCTCAATAGTTTTGACAAAGAATCGCGTAGAAAATGGACGAATATAATTGTCACAATATATTTTTCAAGCATGACGAAGACTGCGCAAGTGAGCATGTATCCTTAAGGTATGGGTATATACATATAAGGATAGTAATTATTTCTTTCGAAATGCTTGGTTGTGAGTTTAAGAGTGCAAAATTATAGAATGTCCAATGATTTTATGTTAGTATTTTTGGCCATAAGCCNAGTATTTTGGCCATAAGCCGATGAGACCTACTTTTGGCTTCTTTCTTATAAAAGATTAGAACGTCTCATAATACCAGAATTGAATTAGGAGACTGCCAAAATAATCAGCAGACGGTTTTATTAGATTATCGGGTTTAAGAAGACCAACTTTCTTCCTCTCATTAGTCACAATATCCTTAAAGGTAACGCTCAAAACCCATTACTTTTGCTTCACCGATTCGACCTCGAACGTTTTTCACCCAACATATCGACTGGGGCCATCTCGACACTTAAAAATCACCGGAATTACCCCAAAATAACCCGATGATAAATAGCCCCCTCGATCCATTTCCTCTCCTAGACTTGTCGGTCCAGGCAGACAAATCAACCTAACGATCCTGTAACTCAGGCTGTAGATGCAAGGGCGGTCTTTAAGGGGAAAAAAGAGGTGTTCCATCACACGAGACGGTTGATCGGAAGACGAGAGATCGAGACCACTCAAAGAGACGTTCAATTTTTTGTTCTCTCTTCTTAACAAAAAAAAGGAGGTCGCTCTATATCCTCTTGCTGTTTGCGTTGAGATCTCATACAGGAATAAGGAAAGGGAGGGCCAGAGAGTGCTCTAGAAAATGGCGAGTAAACAGGATACGCGCATATGGGGATGGAGATCGAAGGCACTCCAGAGAAATCCTCTCACACCTATTCTTGGTGTCAGAGATTTATTCCGGGGCTGTTAGCGAGGAGGAAAAGAATTCAAGTTGACAGCGACATGAGCGGAAGGGATCTCAGGAGTTGTGATGAAGGATCTGGGCAATTTTCGCCGAGAGTTTCGTGGGAGGCGAAATGGAGTGAAAATATGTGGCTGTGATTTTGCAGAACTGTGCCCGCAAAATTAATTAAGACCAGCTCAGGGTGTAATAAAAATTTTGGTGCAACTATAACCCCAGTATAGTGCTATTGCTCCACTAGGGCTGCCGTTTAAGTGGACGTTCTTTCCGGAATGTTCAATTGGCCTGGTGGGAGAGGAAAACCTCATTACTGGATCATATATCCGGTTTTCAACGGGACCGAACAACTGCCTCATCCGCAATTATCTGGATATAGAAGTGATCAGGCGAAAACCTCTTACGTAAGCTCCCGGTAGGCAGAGTCCAAACGATATCTGCTGCGCAATGAAGCGAAGAGGAGCTTCATTGCTATTTTCACTCTCATGTAATTACTTTCGGACCTGGACTGCAAGTACGTATTTCAGAAATAATTGCTGGGGCCTATGATCAGTATATAGCCGGAGCTCAGTGCTATTGTACTTAATTACACTCTTGTTTCAGTCGTAATTTTTAGTGCATTGCAGTACGTGTTAGTTTGATTGCAAAGCGGAATTTTTCACCGTAAGGTGTGAAATTACCTCCGAATTAAAATTCAACAGTAAATGCTCAAATTAATTGGCTAATTTCATAACACCACTACAATAATGTTTTGTACAAAAAATATACAGTGCAGGCTTTTATGTTTTAACCATCTTCAAAATAGTCCAGTGTTTGTAGTAAACACGGTAGTTTACCATCAAACAACCTGGATTTTGAACACACTGAAATATCGCATCTTATTTTAAAATCGAGCAAATTGTGCCAAAATATTGTAACGCTTTTGAACATTGCAATGCAAGGCTTTGATTAACGCCTAGTAAAGGTACGTATTAATGACAGCGTAATGTTATTGTTGTGTACAAGGTCAAAGTGCTTGGCAAGGTTTTGCCTTTTCAGTTTCTAAAAAAGTAAACAAACTTGTCTAGAGGTAACTCCGACATTTCTGTAGCTAAAACCGTACTTGGGTGTTGATAAAGTGCTTAGAGGCGACAAATCCATTCCGACCTCATTTTTGTTCAACAAATGGGCAGTTTTTTTCCGTGGCTAAATTACTTTTCGTAACCCATTTTGCAGGCCGTGATAATAGGCGACTTGGAGGTCAGGGCTTGACTCCCCCCAGCTGGTGGTCGAAACTATGTTCCGTGCAGTTAATTTTCATTAGCGCAATGTCGTAGTCGGCAAACTTTTTTTTAGCAGCCAGGACACCCGTAGTGTAACCAGGAAAAAGTGAGAAAAAAAAGCTCCCCACTTTCTAACAATTGCATTTGTTCCCCAGTAAACCTGTAGCTTAGGGACCCTACTGTACATTTTGAGCTCATTACAAGGCATGAACTAGGGTGTTTTCCCAGCACTTTGAGAGGAACGCCATTTTAAGCGACAGACCATATTTTATTCACTTTTGCCTCGGACTGGAAGGAATTTATCGTGGGATATAAAACGCCCCGGCGATACATCATCGGCCTATCAAAGGACCCACACTAAAACATTTCCTGGAAGCTGACACCTGCTTGGCTAAGCATACCAAAATGGTCCCAGAAGATATACTTTGGTCAGGACTGGAGCAATCTTGAGCACGAAAAAGCGATCTAATGGCACCATGGCATATAAAAAGAAGGAGCCGTGATGTACGACCCTTTCATACATATAGTGCCCCTCCCAGTATAGTGTGTGTATATCAGGAATCCGGATCACGAATAAACGACGGACTCACCGATACTCCTCTAAATGTGACTTTGAGTGGCAATAGCTTTGCCTTGATGCTAGACAATTTTTTTTTTCCTCCAGCCGCCAGCATCGATGCGGAGAATGAACTACAAGTTTGGCCGGCCTATTATGTCTGTGTGATAGACTGCGTCATGAACCGCGCCCTTTATGTCTCCCTTAAGCGACATATCTTTGCATACATATAGAGATCGCAACGGGCGCGTCCTAGCAAGGAATTGCCTCGTAAGTTTCGTTATAAGAAAGCCAACCTGAGATTCAGAACCTCCCAGAAAATGGGACTTGGTATAGCTATCTTGAGCCAATATTGTTGGGCTGCCACGTATGGCAATCAATTTTAATATCCACATCGGAAAGTAATGGCATGTCGTTTCGTAATATTGCATATAAATTAGCTGTGCCTTGGACTTTGGCCTCTTAAAAAATTCGTATCACGCACGCCCAAACATTAGGTAGAAAATCCCTCAAAATCGGTCATACCCTGCCGTAACTACAGTTCGACGCTTAACCCTCCCGTCTTTATTTACCATCTTTCGGTAAGCCTCTTAAAGTTGAGCACCACCTCACAATTTAGGGGTTGGCGTGCCGAGAAGGGAGAACCACTAATAGGCGATCCGGTTACCTCAAAATGCCAGGGAGATGAGGGCCTGCCATTCACAAAAGGGCGAATCCTCATCTTGTAAGGTATGCAACCTTCGCATATCCATCCCCAATTGGAAATGGGAAGGATACTATCTCCATCCAATGAGAAATGGAGAAAATACTGTATATTCACGGAAAGCTCAAGATTGGATGCGTATATTGGACTCCCTAGTCACAGAGCCGGACATCAGGTCATCGCTTTCAATGCAGTATTGAGCATCGGTTGCTCACCTGTCGCCATTCGGTTCGGAAAATCACCTCTCTTGAGAAGCTGGGCTCAAAGCTAACCCTAGCTTGTAAGGAGAAAGGAGGGGATGGTGGGGGATCTCCAAGTGTAATTCACATGATGTAGCTCACTGGGAAAGTCTTCAAGGGTACAAAAGGTTGGAAAGCCCATCCCTTCTAGTCTCTCGGGCAGACCCAAGCTGGTAGGTGGCGCCGAAAGCCTTAGCAGAGACGCTCTTTTCCGACGCCCAATTGCTCCTGGGGAAGACGTGAGCAGACCACGAAACTAAACCCAAGCTTTCTTTATGCCTCGGGTCTATGGCCTGAAACCTTTAGAAAGAGAAAAAAATATATACGGCTAGGTCTGAAAAGCAGGTTGTGTTGGTGTGTACCAAACTGGACGCGTTAATCTTGGGGAGATCCAATTTGTAAAACCGACGGTCATTACTTCTCCCACGATACTGACTATTACTACATCCGTTTGCCATATAGTCACCCCGGATAGTGAGGATAACACAACTACAGCGTGGAAAAAATTCGGTGCTGGGTTTGGCAGACGTCCATGAACGCGAGTTAGTCCGCATAGATTAGCACGAGGTTGCCAAAATGTGGGTCCTACACAAACATCCAGGAACAATTTCATCCTACTCTTAAATAGTTGGCCACATCTACGAAGAAATCTCAAAATTCAATGGGGAAAGTCCTGAAACTGCCGAATTTGTGTCATAAAGCAATCGACATTTTTTAGAACTTGAAATTAATTTTTTCATCTAGAATAG
>KZ538111.1:6780-67252 GCA_000934665.2 Catajapyx aquilonaris
AGTCCAGGGGGGGGGGCAATCCGCAAAACCTGCATGTTCAGCTTCTCACACTGGCGGAATAGTGATAGGGTTACAAAACGGCCGCAAAAAAGCGCTACAAATTTTTTGGAGCGGTTACCAACTTTGGAGGGCTACTTAACCAGGTTACCACTTACTGGCATTTTATTTTTGTACCAACTTTAATGACAGCTTGTTCGCACTAGTAAGTTAGGTAGGCCTGTTGCTTACTCTTAGGCCCGGGCTGATCAGTAAGTATCCCGGAAGCGACGAAAGGGACATCCAGTGCGAAGGAGAATGACTTAAGCCGAAGAAAGCCTCTTGGGACCTAAGGAAGCGCTGTAAGTGGCGCCCAGCTCCTTCCGCCTCTCCTCTTCAACATCCCCCCCCTCCCCCTCTTCTGAATTATTAACTGGGCTTCATTACTCTCGCATACCCGCCTCTATTCTCTCCTCGCCCATTCCCACCACCAACTCATATTTATGCCAACAGGAGCCCTCATTAGCTACAATAGGTGGCGCCAAAGTAGCCAGCAGCCTCAATTTTCCTGGGTGCGCTCTTTAGGTGACAAGGTGTAATATCGAGTCCTCAATAATTGAGCGGTCAAAAACCGTGGGTTTTTAAAGGGGGTGAGACAATGGGGAGGGTTGCTGACCCCGCAACAGGTGAGGGGCAGGTAAACGGCCTTTTTTTGCGTCGTAGCTACCATTACCGGTACTGTACAGTTGTTGCTGATTAGAGGGAGGCAATTATTTAATTTGCACTGATGCGGCGAGGTGTGTAGAATGGTGGGGGGTTTCGGAGCGAGCTGGGGTGGAATGAACCCGTGCCTGGGCAACCTACACTTATGCTATATGCTTTTTGGGACGTAGCTATATAACTGTTGGTGATGAGGGTATTATCTGCGTGATAAACGTGATGGGACCTTATGGAGGCCAAGGATGACCTCGGAGGTCAAGTCCAATGTGGTAAAAACCTTCCCCGTTAAAAACTACCCCTAATTATCACCCTGGGGCATACATCGAGGCCTCCGTATTGATTTGAATTGGGAACATACGTACGTTGTGAAATATGTATTAGATGAAAATGTACTTGGTAGATGTCTTGCTATTTCAGCATACTATGGACAGAGGGCATTTTTATCTCCCGTTCAACCCATGACTGCGTAATTTTGACTCGCCTGTTTTGGGAACAGTAACTGACATAGTGAGTGGTGCTTGCTATTGAAATTCAGTCTTTGTGGTTCATAGTCCTTTGGAAATAGCACGTAAAAAATTTGAAATATGGGATGACACCGTGCAATAGAGCCGCTCTCCAATAAATTGATTTTTAAAAACTGTCAGCTGCCTGACGTGCGCGAAACCTGGGAGGAAAAAAAAAAGTGAATGAAAATGGGATGGGTATGAATTGACTTGTATTAAGGAATTTTTGTGTGGTTCTTACGACGTCACGTTTTCAAGAAAGTTGAATGAGTTATTGCCAGTTCATAATAATACGAGCCTTACATTTTGAATAGTTCATGAATATACGGCAATTTAAGAGCGATTCTTTAAAAAATGGGGGGTAAAACCTCGAATTGAGCTAGTTTAGCAAAAGCACTCCCAATCAAGTTGAGTGGTACAAAACCGCTGCGTTTCATGGTTGTTTTTTCAGAAGAGCTGCTGTAATGATTGCACGATTTTATTAAAATGGTAATACAGGTGCAGGTTTTTGCACGGAAAGTGGTTTTACATTTCAATATATTTTTTCGCTTCTAATGCGAATTTAGACTAGTTTATGAAGTACTCACTGGTAAATGAAGCTAGTATGGATGGGGGCGAAAATCCGAAACCAAGAGTGACATTCTTCATGGATGGTCCTTTTTTAGAGTTTTTTTTTTCTCTCCATATAACGGAGAGTGGAAATGAGATTGAACCTGGTATCCCCCTGGATGTAGCTATAAATTGGAGTTGATCTGACCAATCACGACCGTAATAACCCATTTCCTCATAACAGCTTAAAATATCAGAATTGGGTACTTTCGCTTCTCCCACCTGAAAACTCTGGAAAATAAGTCAACATCGTCATTTTTGCCATTTTTACGGAGGTTCAGTTCTAGTTATAGCAAGGGGTTAACCACTTCGGTAATCCGGTGAACACCTGCAGTGGTACTCCTTGGTACTCCCACTACTCCTTGGTACTCCCAGGTACTTCTTTGTACTCTCATGTACTTCTTCGTACTCTGGTGTACACTCTAGAGTCGAGTGGGTAGCCCCTTGAGTGATAGACCTTATTAGTGAATAGGCATATACTTTGACCTATTTTGGCTCGAAGTAGTAGTATAGAAGCAGTAATATCAATCCAGAATAAATGCTTCATTATTGGCGACCGCATTAAGCAGCATGAGCGCGCCTACACTTGAATGTAAATTAACAACGATTACGGTCGGTTATCGAAATCCGATGTGGTCGTGCAGGCCAAACGTTTAAAACATTACACCATTCGGCTCCTCCGGCCGCATTTTCACGCCAATATAAATCGTCCGTCACCTCGATTTGACATTTTCCAATCAGACATCGGAGCCTAAAGTAAGGCTCACCCCGGCAGCGGTACAACCGGTCCCGTCGGAGTGAATAAACATTCCTGGACCGGGAGATTGAAAATCCTCCAGAAAGGCGGAAACAAGTCGATGGGATTTGGAATGTAAGAAGAGGTGCGGAAAACGGCGTTCAGCTCGTTTACGTATATCGGCGCTGGAGACTTTGGAAGCAATAGCGAAAGGCCTGGGAAAATAAGGCCGAGAGATAGAGTGAGTTAAGTAAGCCCTGAGAGAACATGGGGTCTGAATGAAGGCGACCATGGCGCATCTGTCCTGCGCATGCCAATTTAGGGCCCGGATGACTCCCAGCCAGAATGGATGGCACCGCCGAGGCCTGGCCCAATCTTGGCCCTTTATTATACTGCCGCCGGCTGGGGACGTTCAGAGCCTATACGACTCATGGTCTAAAGAAAATACCGTCCCCCCATGTCCCTGCTGGATAAGTCCGCGTTATGTGCGGACATTAATTCCAATCGCCATTGACGGACTGCGGTCCTGTTGGGGCTGGGAGACACCTTGAGAGCTTGTCGTAACACAGATCCGTTTTGCGACATTTTTAAATTACATTTAGTGAGGTGGTCCGCCATCCGACCACTACCCGCGTCAACGCCATCATTAGGCAAAACTGCCAACTCGCAACTAACCCCATCTTGTGGATGCAGCCGTCACAAGTTTCGCTTATGGATAAGCCTGGATGATGTGCGCCATGTTGTACCTCCCGAGCGAGTACAATTTGTCCCCAGGGACTTGCTGGATTAGTGACGTTAAATTTAGTATCAGTTCCTATCTGGTACTTGTTGACAAGTTACATCTATTCAGGGTATCAACAGAGGCAAAAATGGCAGAATCCGGATCGGCTTCCCCCCTGTTCATTTATCCTGGGCTTGTCAGGGGCGTATGGAAACCGCTTGAAGCTTGGCGTACAAACTGTCACGAATTGTCCGGGAATCCCGGAAGAGCTGTGATGGAGGGGAACCAAAATAACATCAACAGTGTACCCGGGGAGGATGGGGGGGATTATCAAGATTCCATTACGAGGGGGCGGTTACATGTGTGTTTTTGTCGGAAACATTTGTAAGATTAATGTGATCTCACAGATGGGTATTGTTGTAAATAAGGACTGGAAAGTTTTTTTTTGGGGGGGGGGGGGGANAGTAATTTTGCAGTTACACCAACCATCCGAGGGGGACATATTTCACGCTTTATAGAATTGTACAGTAGCCTACCCCTGGGCAATGTAGTGCAAGAGATTATTTTTGTGCCTGTACTGTGATGTCGTGAGAGCATGACATGTGTTATGCGGCGTTGTGTTATGTTGTGTCAGTTCTTCCTTGCAATTTGTGTAAAATACTGTATATTCTCGGCTAAGAGTCAAGGTTGTAAAAGGCGTATGTTCCAGCCAGCACCCTCCTTTTTTCAACCTTCGATATATGGAATTTTCTGGATGGAATATATTATGAAACGTCAAGACAGAAGTTAGTAGATTATTCGATAATTTGGGAAAAAGAATGATATTATCCTACTTGTGAATGTTAAATTTGTGCGGATGTGAATGTATCTATTGCAATACTTTAACCTGATTTTAAGCACGCTACTAGTGCTCAGATATGAAAATGAAAGGGAATAATTCTGTGATGTACAGTGCTTTATCCATGCTCACTGCCTGAACTTTGTTCTAGAGCTCTTAAACAGAGCTCAGTACCATAATAATATTTAATCTCAAAATTTGCGTATGTTATGGGCTTGTAAGTAAAAAGGTAAAAGTAAAATTAACTTATGACTGTTATTAGTATTTGCCTACCATTTAGTTTGGCATCGATGTGAATTACATGTGAGTAATTTTTTTATTGAAAATGGTAATAATGAATATCGGATGTTTATGTACAAGTATATTCACAGTAATATTGCAGTGGTAGCTATTTTGAGATTTAAAACAGCAATTTTGCGTAATAATGTGTCCCCGGTTAAAACGCGGCAGTATATGGAGGGATTCACCAAATTACAGTGTCGGATTATTCTAGGAGTCCACAACAGGACTAAACAATGTAAATGCTTAAGATAATAGTCTGTGTTGTTTCCTGGTGTATTTCTAAAACGACAACAACCAAGGTATTATGCAGTGAATTTGGCGCATAATTATAATATTGCCATGGGGAACGAGGAAAAAAGAACTTGCCTAAAAATATCCTACATGGTGCAGAGATCTCCAGCGGCATAATGTAATTGGTGCTTCGCACTTAAGGCGGTGCGGTGTCTGAAAATGTAAATATTCATTTGGAGCTCTGAGGTCAGGCCGACTGTGCACTTATTACTACCTATATAATATTTTGCATTTCACGCAGTACATTTCATTTTGCAAATTTTGCATTAATGTAAAATATGATTCCGTTTATTGCAAAACTAACTGTAAGTGCCGCGTTTGTTGTTACGGTATAGTACAATAAATTTAATTTGGGGGATGACTCTACTCATAACTTCAGTGACATCAGGGAAAATGCGAAGGCCGTTATGGTGGCAGATATGGTACCTGAGAAAATTATTGCACAAGTTTCACCCCGCCTAAGAGGTTAACTAATCATGCTCGGTATTAAATGCAGGCCTTTGTTGCATAGGAGTTGTGTTATGTGAAAAGTGAGGAATGTTTAGAAGAATTTAGATTTGCAGCGCATAATTGTGCTGGGCGTCATTAATTGCTACTTTATTACATTTGATTATAAGCTACTGTAACAACTTGATCAGTGACGTTAATTTTACTGTTTATTGTTACAGTACTTTTAGTTTTGTTTATTGTATTTTCATCCTGACATGTATATGCAACAGCATCCTTGTCGCATATGAAGTATAACCGAAAGGCGCAGTATACCGGTACTATATCTTTACGATTCAGGTTCCAAATGTAGCATACTGTATACTGCTGGAATTGCTAAACCTGATAATTATAATTAGTGACAATATGTGATTGCATGCATGTGCATAATACACACTGATATTAGCCCTCTTTTTGCAGCTGCAGTTCTCCCTTATTTGTACACTGTTGCTAGTTGTTGAACTGTGTACTTATAGTAAAGGAATATTTGAGGACACGACTGTATGTTATGAATATTTCAGCAGGGACCAGCATCGTATTTGCATAGGAAGCCATGCAGTGTAACCACTTTTAGGAATATAAGTTATTGTTATAGAGCAGACTACATACCTCGGAAGCCCCACAAGCTGACTTTTGATTAGCCTGAAGCTTTTGTATAGCTCATGTTTATTATGAGTCACACAGTCACTACTCAAAAGTAATTACATGTTCTCCAGTTCTGCCTCACCCAGTATTTTGCGTAAGCCAGAAAATGTTTTATGAACTAATCAAGTGGAGGTGACCGCAAATTTAATATAGCCAGAACAGCACGAGGCTATGAAATCATAAATATTAACCTTTATTAACACTGAATATGCAGCCAAGCATCTCTCTGTGCCACATGCGTAGATGTGCAATTTTTGCATTACAGCTATTTATTATCCCACAAATACACTCAGAAAATGGACCTGGATACTGTGTAAGCCCCTTAGGTTTCCATATACGCAGTGGCGGCAACCTGAATGCAAATTTTAAAAGGTTTTGTTTGTTAGTAATAGCACGTATTGTACTCGTCCTTGTGCCTGTGTGTGCGTTTATGTATGCATATCGTTTGCATGGGGCATGGGTGCGGATGGCTATACATGTGGGGTGTATGTGTGAGGGTATAGTGGGAGGGGGGCAGGTTTTGCAGCGAACATGGCATAGTTGGTGCGGGATAGCATTGGGGGGGGGGGGGNATATTAAAGGCATTCCTGCAGCCCAGCATCCGGATGATGCAGGCCCGGCGATCGATCCCCCTCCCCCACAGGATCCACCTGCCCCTTTCCCCCTGCTTCCTTCCATGGCCCCGGGGCTAACTCGGTTGCCCTGCCCACTTGCCCTACCCTGCCAGATACCAACAATTCGACTTGGTGTATGCGGGAGGTGTACAGGGGGTGTTCGCAAACAAGGCGCAACTCTGATGTTTCGTAAACTAAACCTGCGGCACAAGAAGTCAACAGTTAGAGCGACTGAGTTTGGCCAGGGTTTGGCTGTCTCCGCTTGGGGTGCTGGGTGTAGGATGAGCCTAGTATCGAATCGCGTCATACTGCTAGCGACATTTTTCGATGCGGAAGACGTGCCAATTGAAGTGATAGAGTGCGAGCCATGTGAGAAAGAACTGGTAGGCCTTGGGTGACGTCACCGGTTGGGGACAAGCCCTTTTCTCCATTGCCCCCCCCCCNCAGCCGGTGACGTCACCCAAGGCCTACCTCTTCTGATTCGCATGGCTCGTACTTCGATTTGCACATCTACCGCATCGAAATATGTCGCTGGCGGTATGACGCGATTAATGTCCAACGCCCTTTAATTTTTTAAAAAGATTTTAGCAGTGAAACTGCTAATTTCAAAATGAAACCGTTCACCAAAATTCAACTGCAGTCCAGAATTGTCTGCTCTTAGGTTTAGAAACCTGATTTCTGTATGGTGTGCAGTAGACTTATTGTTAGTAACATATATCCACTGTGTAAGCGTAAGCGCAGTGGCGCTTAGTAATCGTTAGTTTCATTCGCGGACACCCTGTGCGGAGGTCTCCAGATGCGACTTTCCTGGCTAATGTGCACACAGTTGGAGCCCTTTCCATTCTGTAACCCTGGGAGCGTGGGTTTCTATAGGCTGCATGCTACTTGCTTTTTGCCTTCGAGGTTCTTAACTAATGTGACACGGTAACGTCGTTCCCAAATTCGACCTCGGGAGTGGATACGTGCCCTCATTTGCATGTGCGCCCGTATTCCGGAACGTATAGGCATTCGGTTCACGTCAACATCGAAAGGCCACGTCTCGGAGAGAAAATTCCGCTCCCTGTCAGTCAGCATGCATAGGCCTATATATTTTTAGCAAGGCTGACACTTTTTTCCCCAAATAGGCGTCATTTAAAGTTAAATCTGCGTGACATTTCTAGCGTTTAACGGCACGTGATATAAATGCCATTTCGTTTTTATATTTTTGATCCGGTATCTATAACCGTAGAGCTGGATCAAAAAAAAAAAAAAAGAGCTATAGAGCGTATATTGTGCGTAGTGTAGGAAGAAAATGCGATGAGTTTATTAAAACAGTTGACTCGTGTACGTGAAATTGTTCAATTACATGTCCCTCTAATGTGATGCATAATTAAACCTTGACAATTAACACCTTCACTAGAGTTTTTGATTAAAACAGTTGGTGCACTCTCAATATGAAGTAGTCACTTATAATATTCCCTTGGGAGTCAACATCAAATTTGCTGTAAATATTGTGCCTCATATTCCACACTATGAAGGTTTCATTATAAATTTTAAATTGGCTCTCCCATCAATGTTTGTTAATAAATCGCACATTTTGCGTAGCTGTCATTTTTATGTCTTTTCTCTCACCCAGGCAATGTCTGCCACATGTGGTAATGTCGAATGAAGGTATAGTGCTGGAAACGTAATTGTCTCTCACGCCTCTGCATGCCAGTAAAATGTAATTCTGGCACTAAAAACGTCATTTGCAATCCTCCGGCTCCAATAGAAAGTGTGTGACTACCAACCCCTTTCAAATTAAACTGGAACAAGTGAAATCATTCGCTGAAATCTAGTATATAGTCAAGGTGACTCTTTCCTGCAGGGTTCACAGGTAATGTTTCCAAACTTTTCAGTAACCTAATAATAAAAGGCGGAATATACTGTGAGTAGTTAACATGGATATATTCTGTTGGTGTTCCAGAAAAATTAATGTATACAGTACAGAGAGTAATTCTCTGTACTGTACATTAATCTTTCTGGAACACCACGATTGTCAACATGGAGGAATTATTCCTCCGTGTTGACAATCGTTTAGGTGATCAGTTTATCTATTTGGGTTGGCTATACCTAGCAACCAGGTTTAGACCTAGGACAGCTTCCTTGTGGCTCTGTTGATTCCGACTTTTCTGAACGCCAGAAATAAAAAGCATAAGCAGTAAGCGGATATAAGAAGTGACATATTTTAAACCCGAGTAATTGCCATCCGGATGGACTTTGCTTCATTTATGCCTTGCCTGTCACTCCTCAGCTCATTAAATTGCAATTAGCCGTCTGCTGTTTCATATTTCCCTGCACACAATTTGCCTCCACTTAGGATGCCGACGGGGACTACATTTGAACTTCACCACCCGACTTGTGCCACATGCGCAGCTTTGACTGCATTATTCGTGGCAATAAACTGCCGTGAAAGTGCATTTAACGTACCGCAAGCTTCGCAGTCTTCATTTGCACACAAAGTTCTATAGTTTCTAGGATTCTACAGTCTGGGGCACCCTAGAGAATATGCACCGCGTGAAGTTTTGAAAAAAGTAAATGCTGGTGCGACATCTGGCGACAGTTAAGGAGCATTCGCACTGTGGCAAACCAGGCAACCTTTATACTATCCTAAGGGTGGCTGCAAGTAGTCGATAAAGATATGAGTCATTTTGGAAACTTTTGGACTGCTGTGTGATTCAAAGAGCAGAGCATTTAAAAAGATAAGGGTATCATTGTAGAAGCTCGTGCTGTGCTTGAGGTTATGCTAATATGTCAGGAGTTCCTTCTGCAAACAGGCCCTTATTAAGACTAGGTACTGTGCATTTGTGTAAATGCGAGAAGCCACAGGATTTCATGAAAATCTTGGGCATATATGACAAGACCGTTATGTAGCTTTTCTTGCTAAGTTCAGCAAAATTTGTCAGCTGAAAAATGTGATTCACACCGAGGATATGAATAGATCAGGTCTTGAAGCGTACATTGTTGGACATTAATTGCGTCATGCTGCTAGTGACATTTTCCGATGCGGCAGAAGTGCAAATCGAAGTGAGAATGAGCCGTGCGAGTAAGAAGAGGTAGGCCGTGAGTGACATCGTCGGGGGGCAATGGAGAAAAGGCTTGTCCCCACACAGTGACGTCACCCAAGGGCTACCATTTCTTACTCACAATGCTCGCACTTCGATTTGCACGTCTGCCGCATCGGAAAATGTCGCTATTAATGTCCAACACTGTACACTCGCTGATCTTAAACTTCAGTTTCTGTTATCAGGTGTTCCTACCATATATGAAGGGAAGTTCGCTCGTTGTGGTACGCCACATCAGAGCGAACGGGTTTTAGATCAGGGTTTAGAGCAGCGTTCCTTTCTAGAACTTCAAGGGAGATGTACAAATTCTGTGAAGGAATGTTGCAAGGATCGAAGCTTGCAGCACTAAAACCGCAGCTCTGTACGTTCAAACAAAGGTCGGATACTATAGCTGACGAAATGTTGCAGGCAATTTGCGTGACCTTGCTGGGATGTGCAATTTTTGTTTGTCTCGAAGCTTTTACTTGAGAGCGAGATATGTTTTTCAATATTAGCGGAAGACCGGTAAAGTCGCATTTGCAAGCACCTCAGGCGAGGTACAGTACTATATTTTAGAAATGATTCCCGCAGGCGGCATTGCTGTATACGTTTGTATAGTGTCAAAAGTTTAATATGGTTTCCGTGCGGACTGAACATAACAATTTAATAGTGTAGTTGTTTGCTTTCGAATAGTTTCTAGGAACATACAATATATTTGCTATGTTCAACAACTTTACAGTGTTTATACACTGTACTATGCAGGCTGGGTGCTGCATATGCAATGAACATACTACTGTACAACATTCATGTGTTCCGTTCACACATATATGCACCATTACTATTTATGCAGAGAAACGCATCATGGATGCTCACGAACTACTGAATCACCAAAAAGTAGCGAAAACATGTAAACTGTGAACGACGTTATTCACCCAGGGTGGATTTTCATGAAGACTACAAAATAGCGATATCACAAAGGTGCTTTATTCGAACAGTTGCCCTTTTTGTCAATTCTTCATGAGGGAAGTATAGAGATATGCATCATTTATTGGACTTATGCAGTGTAATACATGGCGTGCCTAGAAGAATCCAATAACTAAAAAAAAGTCGATAGCTATGACCCAGCGCTTTTAGGAGTGATGTGCTTGTTATTGAGACAATGTGAGCACGACTTGTTTGACATTGGAGTCTCGCTCCTTTTACAGTTTATTTGACATATGCAGTGATGAATCGCTGCGGAATTCGTAAGTTATAGGAAGGTATTTCTGAAGTACAGTAAATTGAGTCGACGAAGTTACGGAGTTGTCTGACGAGTCGACTCTTGGTGGAAAATAGTTTTATGTCAATGCAGTTGTTCTACATGTATGTGTAGGTAGCAAAGGCTGTCGGAAATTTAGGCAATTTAAAGATCGTTTAGTCACAGTTTAATTTAGACTGACTCTGAGCACTGCACATGTGATACCAGCTGTAATTTCGATCTGTATCGACGCAAAACTACAATCGATTCGTAAGTCATTTCTGTTAAATCTATAGCTAAGTACTGTAGTTAGATTTGAAATAACTTGGGACGAAAAATCTGAGCGAATCATCGAGGAAACGTCACATAAATAATAACGATTGAATGTGCAAAGACATATCATTTTGACGTACAGATTGATCATACTTGGAGCAAGACGACAGAATGATTGCCCTTCACCAAACTTGATCTTTCTTTTATTCAGGGTGGTTCACTACAGTCCTCAGTTCAAGAGGGGAATATGGGTAAGAAGTTTCGATTGTTCATCCAAGCAAGCTTCTCTTGAAACTAGTTGCTGAGTGAACGATTCATAACTGGAGGCCTGCACTACCATGTATACCAGATAGCGTACAGGATGAGGATTCTCATACAAACATGCAATTCCCAACTCCCGATCAAAATTCAGCCCATATCGCCACGTGGACGACCTCATACGAAAGTAACACAAGGGGTTGGTTAGGTATACGTTTGTTTTTTTTTGTAATGGAAAAAAAACCACTCCATGTCACGACTTGCACCGAGCCCAGCTTAAACCTCAGAAACACCTAACCCTTGAATATGTTATTCCCCCCAACCAGCAGCTTCACAGCAAAACGACCTAAATGATTTATGATGTTTTTTCCCCCCCTGAAAGTTGGATGCTCCTGTTGTTATTCAGCTCTGGAGAAAAAGTCTGGAGCCGTTATAACCCATGCTCCCCAATTCCCTCTGGCGGACGCGTTCAAAATATACAGTACAGTATGCCTCGCGTCGAAAGATCAGAGGGATCATCCCTGCAAAAATTATCTTGAAACAAACCCCAGCCGGAAATTTGGCTCCAAAGAGTGGAAATTTCAGAGGCAGCGTTGCGTTACAAGGCAGACGCGACGGAGATAAAGGGAGGGGAAAAAGAGTGTCCTGGCAACAGTGAGTCCCAGAGGGCGCGTATTGTTGGAGGCATTTTGGAAACGAGGGCTTCGTCCTGGCAACGCTACTCCCCCCCTACGGCTTGGTCCTCCCGCTGCCGTCGTTTTGAGTTGTCGCCATGGAAACGCCCAAATTCCTCCCGCGGGCCCTCTTCCAACTCGGGCCTTGCTGCTCAATTCCCCTTTCCTCTCATTTCCCATCCTGCTGCCACGTGACGTCACTGCCCAAATTTTTTTGGGATGAGCTCAAAATACGGTGTATCTCACTCGACAATGGTGAGCATCTTGGATCAATAGTCACATGGATACAAAATGGCTGTTGAGGCTTATTGTTCCTGGCATGCGATCACAATTGAGGTGTGGAGTGGCGATGGTGTCGATTCCGCTTTTTAGATAGGGGATTTTGAGCGACAGTTCTTTGATGTCGATTTGACTTTTTTTTGACATTGTGGAATAAAATGCGATGTGACTTTATTTCGTAACCGCTTTTGAACGGTGTGTCAAACAGTATTGTCGGTCCAGTAGAACTAGGATTGTTGGAGAAGTCATATCTTTCGTCCCAAACTTCAAAAACTAGTAAGGGTGAAAGTCGTATGCACGCTCTGCCCTAATCCCAACTTACTAAGAGGGGATTAGTGCATGGCATGCACGCGATCTTCGCCCTTATAGTTTTGAAGTTAGGATGCTTCTTCTTGTGACGGAAGATATGGAGACAAACCCCACTTGTTCTCGAGACATTGGGTGGAATTTTCGTCGTACTACTAGTTACTGCTAACTTAGCTGTAGTACGACGAAAATTCAACCAATCACTTGTACAGTTATTATGTGCGATGTCGCAGTTAACCTCTCGCCTAGCCACTGTTAACTCATAAGATAATGTATTTTTTAATGATTAAGTTCGGCTAAAGCAGGACTGTAATAAGTTCCCAGCACAAAACGTCTGTGAAAAAGCTCGTTGCTGCCCATTAGCCTGCCCAATTCCAAGTGGATGGAGCAATTACAGTATCATGCTGCGGATTTAGGTCATTAAAGTGGTCAAAAAAGTGTGCAGACTATGTACAGCGTTATTAATTTTGATGAAACTAATTCGAGGTCCATTGTACAGAGAGGGGTTGGTGAAGTATCAGCAGGGATGGAAAGGATCCATATTGGATGGGACTGGCTGAACTGATTGGTTACGGGTTGTGTGTTACAGTGTGTAATTAGCTTATGATGCTCAAGTTTTTAGCGTCCTATCAAAGGGGCAAGTTGGAGCGGACTATTAGTAACTAACTGCACGGGGGTAGCCATAACAGGAGCAAATTATATTATCAACAATTTTTTTTCCTGGTTATGCAGTTTGAAGTTTGACAAACTTCAAACTAAATGGACGCATATACTGATCATAGAAATAAATTGGGAGTAGAAATGGCCCAGTCTATAGTACCCACTCTTTGGTATACCTATAGACGAAAACCAATCTTTGCCAGCTTGACAGGCCGGATAAAGTCTGCATTCAGGCCTCTGATGGTGAAGCACACCCACTGCAGGCCAGAATGATAGAAAGAGGTAGGATATTGGTTGGAAATTTCAGGTGCCAGTCGCCAGTACAGAATGTGCCCGGTGGCCATAACTAAATATTTGAATCTGGTCGGGCACTTTGCAGTGCTGAAAATGAGCAATGCAATTTACAGACACTAATTGAGCAACATTAATTTTTTTTTTGTCACAGATATTGATGCAGTGGCGAACGTACTCTTTGTATAGGCTTGCGGAGGATTATAAGTGTATTTAGGGTGGAAGAGATGGGCGGGCAGCCATGACGTCGCGACACGACCGAAATATGTGTCTGGAGCCAACCCTCCTCACTTCCCCATACCAAGTCATAGTTCATCCTTATACTGTAGAAAAAAGTACAGTAGTTTAAAAAAAATTACATGGGGCTTGCCAGGATTGCCGGAATTACGCAACAGGGTTATAATGGTACAAATAAATTGAGGTCCATTGAGATGCATTGCCAGACACTCTGGCTTCGTCTGGCCAGTGGCTGACACAATGGTACTTTTTATATCATGCCAACTCTGCCAAGACACTGTTACATTGTAGGAACGAAGGTCGCATACCATCGTGTTTCCTCGCACCTGCCTTTCATTTAAGAAATGTGGCCCACCCACGGCTTGGTAGAGCAAGAAGGTAGTGCACGCCGGGTCGAACGAGCGTTGGACATTAATCGCGTCATACTGCTTACCGACATTTTCTGATGCGGCAGAAGTTAGAGTGTGAGCCGTGCGAGTAAGAAGAGGTAGGCCTTGCGTGACGTCACCAGCCGGGAGGCAATGGAGAAAAGGCTTGTCCCCCAGCCAGTGACGTCACGCAAGGGGTACCATTTCTTACTCCCACATCTTTGACGTGCACGTCTGCCGCATTGGAAAATGTCGCTACCAGTATGACGGAATTAATGTCCAGCACTGTACATTTTGGAAAGCTGTTATAGCTATCCTGGAGATAATGCTAGCGGAAATCGTTGACGCTTGATCCTTAGCCGGAAAATTTCCAACGACGTCCAGCCGCATTTGGAAGCATTTCCACAGGAGAGCAGCGTGTGGAAATGCAGGAGGGTGGGTTTAGCTCTGTCAGATTGTGTTTGCGACGACCTGTATGAGACCAGGAGAAACCTGGTATAGTTTGGGTGGGGGGTGAAAAAGCGAGAGAGCTGGTGGAAAGTATGGAATGCTGGTCACGTTTGCTCGTTGGCGCAAGACGCGGGGCAAGGAAGCGCTCCAGGCTGCATTCCGACCACCGACGTTCTTTTCCTGACTTCCACCTTCCAAAAAAAAAAGGTCAATATTGCTCGAAAAAGAATGATTAACTCGACTGTATCTTGGCGTCGAAATATGGGAATGGTTCGGTATTGTTGTAGGGTTGCAGAAAGCAGTGTCAATATTTTAGTGACAATTGCTTTCCAATATGCAGTAAAAATTGCAATGGTTTCAGTAATGCAGTCTTCCTTCAATAACATTACTTATGTAAGGTAAATTCTAACTTTACATGCTAGAAGGCGCTAGACACCAGTTTTTTGTTTGACGTGAACATTGCTGCCAACATGTTACATTTGAAGACCCGCCTCTTTCAACACCATCTGTTGGGAAGTAGGTGCTGTCAGATGCAGTAATTCGGGCTTTTGCATGCTAGGACGCGCCACTGGTTGTTGGCAGAGCCACCTTGTAGCAAACCTAAATCTGCGTATTTCTATTGTACATGTACGTATTTTGAGCTTGTTTTTCGACAAAATGGATGATCGCAACCCACATTTTAGTGGCGTGCAAGAGGAGAAAGGTCTAATCGGATTCTCTGGAAGACTGCAGGAACGTGAAGAGTTTTTTTTTCTCCGTTCCTTTCTTTCTTTTCCGTTCTTTCTTTTTTCTTGTGGCGGCGAAGGAGTGTTGGGCATCCGGGTCACGCTCCGAAAAGCCGGCAAGTGAAGAGAGTGCTCCCGAATTCTCCCCGGAGATCGCCTTTTGTTTTTTTACTTCCATGCTGCCTGTCGACTTTTTGGTGAAATTTGGCTCACTACTATGATTGTCTCCTGCAACTCATCACGAGGTATGACATTATTTACCACGTAGTGAAAGGCACGTGCCGAAGTTCCATTCCGGAATTTGAGGGGACAAGTGGATGATTTGTGAAATGTAGACTGAGTATACCTATACATTTCACAAATTACCCTAACTGCATTCAACCGTTCCTATATAATAGGAACGAAGCAAATTCTTCTGGCAATCTTGGCTTATCGCCTTAATTTAATTCCACTCATGAAATTTCATTTCAGAATTGTGTTGTTATTATATGCTTACTCTCTCTGCATTTTTTAAATGTTGGTGAGCGTATTTTTTAATTTAAGATTCTCAGGAGCAAGGCTCAGAACTTTCTCACTCCTCGCCTTTTCCCTTTGTGGAAATTTTCAGGTTGGAGTAATCCGAGTTTGACTAACAAAAGAAACTGCAAAGGAAAATGAGCATACGCACATCTCATCTACCTTCTTTTGTCTCTGGGACACGAAATTTTGCGAATTATCTCTGGTCCCAAAATCGATCCAGCGCAGTTGCCGCGCCTTTTTTGACTTGTCTATAGCAGTGCTCTTTTCCATAGGGAAAAGATCTATCTTCCCCCACACGTCCCAATGAAGAATAGTGGACGTCGAGGATTAGGTTTTAATCCGGGTCCATCGAAAAATCGAAGGCCGTATAACTCTGTCTTCTCATCACTCATCGTGTCGAGAGAGGTATACAAAAAGTGCCTCAGAAACTTTTCTATGTCCTCCCACCTTTTTTTGTTGTATATACGGATTCGCCATTTTTCAGCGAAGTAAACATCTCGACGACGAAATGTCTCCTTCTGAAAAGCAACGTATCACCTTTTTGCACCTCTGATTTACTGCAGACTCTGATTGAAATAAGAAGATTCAAGTAAGCTTTAAGACTGTTATGGAAAAGCAGAAGTCGACTTATACGAGAGCCGATAATGTAATGTGATCCAATCAGGCATTCTAAGTAGTGGGAAAATGTGGCACTGTTATGCTCTGTGTTACAGGGTGCAGAAATGATGCGATATTAGCCCTTGTTGTGCAGGGCTCGGAATTAAACAACACCGCGAGCTAGATAAAGGATCTCAGGTCTGTAGAATTTCCAGCACTGCACAGCCATGCCGCAACTTAAAATGTCATTACAAATGTGACCTGCTTTATTTCGGATTATTATTCAAGACCAGAAGCGTTCAACTTTCACGGCGCATTTCTGATGATACTGTATATATAGTGCAATGTGGTATTTTGCGTTCAAGTATAATAACGTGATATTATAAGGCATTGTAAAATGATTCGAGTGTGCTCAAACAACCATCAGCACTCGACCAGCAATGATACAGTTGAGTACTTGTATATAAATTTACCTTAAGTACACAAGGTGAAAAAGAGTCGACTTTAATTTGCATATGACTGTGGCACATCCTTGGTTCTTGGTAAACGGTTTTTAAAAATCACGCCTTAATCTGGAGCAAATGTGGTCATTTCATAGCCATTCACCCATGACCATGTAAAGCTCATTAGCACCACACATTGCCGCATGAAAAGCATTTTTATGCTCCTAAAACTAATGAGTAACCCACATTCATACTTAAGCTTCGCTTCGATCTAGGCAAACCCCATAGGATTTGAGGACATGAATGGTCGTGATCTGGCGCTGTACGACGAGGGAGCCACATGTGAATGAAAGTTGAAAGAGGCATTACCTCTGCACGTGAAGAGCGTAACATAAGTAGACTAATTGCAGACTGCCTTCGGAGGACTTATCCACATGTTTGCAAATTATTTTACGACTGGGAACGAGTCTCGGAAGCCCCATTTTCTGAAGGCCAAAAGCGTTTCTACGAGAGTAACTTTTCTTGCTATTTTACAGACTCTCTTAAGTGTCGAAGTAAATTAGGCAGTAGAAAAAGTACTTAGTACTTAATTGTTGGATATTGCTGGAAGTTTTTCCGAACGGTTTTGTAGCAGTTATTCCTATAACAGACGCCATACAACGCTTCATGGCATAATTATGGAATGATTTAGTATCTATGCTACTTGAATACTGACCAGCCAGGGATTGCTTTTAATTGCCAATGGTTTGTGCTGATTGGGTATAAAAGCCGTTAATCTCGTCCCTAGTAATATTTATTTATGTGCTCAGTGTGAGAGTAGTATATATCTCGACATGATTGGAGAGAAAATTGGGCCCAAATTGGGTGCGGATTGAAAGGTGATTGAATGTTGTTTATTAGTTCCCTTCAATAGAAACAATTTATCTTGGCAGTGGGATGCAAGACTTTCAGATGAACTTAGGTAATATGCTGATGAATAACTAATATAAAATTATGTGGTGACTTTTTTTCTCCTCGGTTCTCGGTATACAAGGTGTTTCAACTTTTTTGTCCGAACAAATATTGCACTAAGTTGCTACGTTGTAAGCAGTGCATGCCACTTCAACCTACGATTCGCAGAGAATATTCCCAATTTCTCCGACAAACCGGTTGCAAGTCACTGCTTACAAAGTAGCAGCTTATACTGCAATATTTCCGATAACTGTTCGGACAAAAAAGTTTGAACACCCTGCATATGTACAGCATATGATATTATGCATATGAAATTTGATCCGTGATGAAGATCACATTTCTAAATTAATTTGAATAACTTATTCTTGGAATATTGCATCTATATATGGAATACTGTATTGCAAAAACCTTTGCTGACCTTTATAGGATCACTTTGTTTTTACAATGTGCTGTAATATTGTATGAAAAGGTCACATGTAGCCTACAAGCGTGCTAGGCCTATACTTATTATATTAGCCGCTTGATATGAAATTCAGTGTATACAGTATATATGAATTTGTAGTGCGGGCTCTGCCACTTGTAAAATCATAACAGGGCTAATTATGTTGGACCATATAGCCTCCATATGTCACATGCAGCATAACAACCCTGCACAGACATAAAAGTAGACATTTTTTATTACACATTTTGACCGCAATATGCCCGAGTCCCAGACCTATACACCGAACCCAAAAAGAATTTAATGTTATACGCGAGCAAGAGTAAATTTACGGTACGATCGTAAAACAAAAGCCTCAAAAATACTGCGTCTGATCCTTCTGCGGCACTGGCACTGTGCCAATAATTCCAGAAAGTCAAATGTCCTACTGGTGGGAGTTATAGTTGTACAGTACTTAGTTCTGTGTAATCAGGAGGTTTTACTCCTGAGGAGCAGACGAAGTGGCGAGAAATGGAGAAACATGAGGTTTTTTTTTTTTTTTTGGTACTAATGTCTCAAGATGAAAAGTTGGGAGGACGCATACTGTTCGTCTCAGAGAGTTAAAAAAAACTAGTTTTAAAAAAGTGGACTGTCCAGAACACTTTGTGAAATTATCTGCCCTGTTAGCTACTTAACGACCGTTAAATTGACCTACATGCTACGTATTAGCTAGGGGGAAGTGTGTATTAAAAGGACAGTGGGTTCTTTCTGACATGGGCTGCCACTTGGAAGTTAAAGGGGAAGGAACTTTAAAATTTATGTGGCAAATAGTATCAAACGTGCTATTGAAACAGCTCGAAAACTAATATTTATTTATTCAAACAAAAAAACACCAAAATTCATTTAAAAATAATAACTATTTTACATGGGTTTGCAAAATGTATGCTAGGACCCTATTTGCAATTTTTTCCCAGAGTAGCATAAAATATTTGATTTAGATTTGCAAATGTGATTAAACCTAAAATGCGTCACCCTGCTTGACTTGAAAGCTGGGGCGGTAACATTAGAAGATTTTCGCTCCCAGACTACCTGTTAGCTACATAGGCCTTAATAATTCATTGCGAAAATTTCCGCCTTAGCTCTTGAAGTCTGACACGTCTGTTGATTCAAGGCACAACTAAAAACTTTTCTCGTCCCGACTTATTGAGGAAACTCTGCGTAAGAATGGAAGTGGGGCAAAGTGACGCAACTTAATTTTCGCAGAAAAGCTGCAAAAAGAGGTGCTTTTTTGGAGGGGGGGAGGAGTGTTGATGCTGGGTCTGGAAATATAGCTGGTGAGATGCAAGCGTCAAGGTTTTCTAAGGTTCGCGAGATTTATGACCGGGTTCCTGAGCCTTTAGCCCGAGGTTGACTTTACGAAAAGCCACATTTGTTCCCTCAACCCTTTTCCTTCCCAAGCTCTCGTCTCTCTCCACCTGTCCTGATGCAACCCGCCAAAAAACTGGTTCTACCCATACCCTGCTCTTAAAATGAAACTGCTGACGGGCAAATTTATCAACGCGCCTTTCCCTGTTGACAAATATCCTCCATTAATTAGAAGAGGACTTCTACCCCCTTCACTGAAAAGCATCCCCCCCCCCCCAAAAAAAAAAAAATGTTGCTGGGAGTTGGCACCCTTGCTGCCGTCAAGGGTGCCAGATGCATTTGCTATGCTTGAGAGATAGATTAGTTGAGAGAAATATACAGGGTGTCAGAATATCCCACCAGTAATTGCGACCCGCTGAAAGCATGGCTAATATAGACCTCCAGTATCCAATAGCCGACTAATGAAATAGAATCCAGTAATTTTGACATGCAGACAATAGTTATGAAATGTGCCCGCACCCTGTACCCCCCTCTCACGTCCGTAATCACTTCGGCAAATAGGGGTCTCGAGAGGAATTGGTGCACACACTATAAATTCCTGTTAATTCGGCCCAGCACAGTCTGTCAGGCAACTTGGGTCAACATTATAACAGCCTCTGGTTTTATTTGAACTAAGGCCGATGGTGGAATAAATGGCAGTGTGTTTCTCGTATATCATTTGCCTAATGGGGGAATATTTAACAGATCACATTTTCACGTTAAATATGTGCGAGGGTTCAAAAATTTCATGGAAAACAACAGAACCGGTACTGGTACGTGACCAAACCGTTCCGGAACATTAGGAGTATGTCTGTTCCTAAAGGACTGGTGATTATGCAAGGAGGCGATGAGCATGTGAAACGAGTGTGGTCAGTGTTAGTGTGCCGGGTTCATCACGTAAGTCCACTTACATTTGCTGCTTTTCCGCTCTAATGTTGCACTTGAGCCCTGTGCGCAGCGGCCTCTTTACAAACGGGCTCGTAAATGGTCCAAAAATGGTCCAAACTGTCGCGAGGTATGCTTGGCACAGAACCAAAAGCGATGGCCGCACTTTTTCATGGGAGTCGCCATGTTAGAATATTTGCGGTAGCGGTAGGGATCGATCTAATGCGTTATATTCACTGTGCATTTGTGAACAAAGTCATAGTGCATGAAATGGAATGGACGAAGAATATTACAGGACAGTGTTGGACATTAATCGCGTCGTACTGCTAGCGACATTTTCCGATGCGGGAAACGTACAAATGGAAGTGATAGAGCGTGAGCCGTGCGAATCAGAAGAGGTAGGCCTTGGGTGACGTCACAGGCCACAGGCTGCTTTCTCGCATAGCTAGCACGCTATCACTTCTAACGTCTGCCGCATCGGAAAATGTCGCTAGCAGTACGACGCGATTAATGTCCAACACTGTACCGTTTGCCACGACTGAGTGGTGAAGAAGTAGCTACCTTACAAATACGAGTATTATTGAATGTTCTTATGAAGTCCTAGGCCCTAGGTCAGCTTTCATGACCCTGCAGTCATTCAGGATCGTAGGTTCATGAACCTATATAATACACAGGTTGCCCCCAGCGTGTTAGAGTAGCCGATTGTGTCATGACTAAATACAACTCCTAGCCTCCCCTAGGTCCGACACCGGACACACTCGCATCCACGCCATCCCTCTGCAAAACTGCCAACCTATGGCTGTCACATACATGAATAATATAGGTTGTATCAAATTTGACAGTAACTAGCTCATGCTAACTGCTAAATAAAAAGCAGTTTAATGGACTAACCACGATAAATTGTTTTACATGCTAATTTTCAGGCGGAATCATCACCGTGTCGGCCGGAATTTCCGGCTGAGAACGAACATCCCAGGAAAAAAATGAGATCCTGGCTAATTGTCTTAATTTTTGGTGAAGGCAGAGGCCCCCGAGTGAAATCCCCCTGAATAGTATGTTTGTTTCTGCGCGCCAAATGAAAGCGACATGCTCACCCAGGCGGCTAATTACAGTAAAAAGAAGCGATTCGTGACGTCAAAGTCCCCACACGTCACCGTGGAGGCGGAACGAGAGACAGGCTGCCAGCTGCAGCACGCGTTTTCCTATTTCACAGTCGAGTTGCTAGATGGAGCCACGACTGATTTGTGTTCCCCGTAGCCCAATTACGCTAGGAGAATTGTTTTTTGGGGGGAATGGGAGGGGGGTATTTGCAAGAGGAAGAAGTAGTACGTGAGGAGTAAATCTATTTATTTGGCCACATGAAAATTATTGCGCTCTAGGACAGAAAATCAGGCTGGCCAATCACATCCTTGTCGCATTCATCTTGTGCAAAGAGAGGATCCCGTCTTCAGGGGAGATTTAGGGATAGGATTAATAGTTTCGCATCTGTTACACTAGTTGTGTGTGGCTGCCAGGGGTTTTGGTTCAGCAGCTGGGTTGAAGTCGATTTTGCGGGCGAATGTTTCGAATTTACGCAGTGTAGCGACGATTTGCAGGGTGTTTATGTCAGGGGTTCGTCGCTTATCACGTTGCGCCGTTTGTATCTGTGGTGGCATAACGGATTTGGAAAGCTGCAGCGTGTACTGCCGTACTTGATGATCATTTTGGGGCAATATATGCAGTATGCTGAGCATAAAAATGCAGGCGATTTCGTCATGATTCAGACACGCATATTAAACATGTAGGACACTAATTTTTCCATAATTTGGCTCAAAGTTTTATGATACATCATTTCATTATAATTATTTTTGGGGTGCTTTCTCTATGTCAAATGTGCTGGGTTGGTTATTGGTGGAATCCTCAGCATGTGCAGTATAATATTTTTGGCACTGTTTTCCCTCGTGATGCATTTCCCGCATACCTGCGTCCATCATTTCAATATGGCCAATGGATGGGCTGATGTACGCAAATGAACTCCCCATGCATACATTGCCAGTTATTTTTGATACGAATCACAAACGCTGGGAATAACTGAATTTGGGCGAAAACTGCGGCCATTATTCTGCGTTTCACATTTATATCAATAAATTTTGGGGTTTAATTAATATAATTATTGTTTCAGAACTGGAAATTGCTTTTGAGCAATTTTCAGCGTGGGACTTCATTAGTTACATTATGTAGTTTTCAATACGATTGATTGTATTTTTTTGCATGGTGTCTAGTGTGACGTGTGGTTTAAAGGCACTTGTAATGTTTCCATAGTGGTTACAAATCACTGATCAATTGAAATTATAAATACATAGGTAAACTTTAGCCCAGCTACAATTTTTAAAGTAGCTTACAGTATGTATAAAATTTGCATCTCAATAAAAAGGCTGTACAGTACCCCTGGTGGCAAAGATAATAAAACTTTGCAAGTAAATGTAATTGAAGCAGATTTCCACATCTGCATATAATACAGTAGTGAAAAGTTTAACCAATGGCGATGCTGCAGCCAGTAATCCTCGTTTACGGCAATAGTTGAGCTCCCTACCATGAAAAAACCCAGCTTTTGTTTCAGTTTGGAAGTAATTTTGATAATGTTTCCCGCATTTAGAGCAATGTTGCAGTACAGTTATTGCCACATATACCCAATTTAAAATCGGCAACACCGCTTCCTGCACAACCTATCCCTTCACTCCATTCCCCCCAAAATTCCCAGAGCTGGTCGTCCAATCAGAAAGCTTCCAACCGTTACCCAACCCCTCCACCCCCACCCTTTTACCCATCGTCTCCCCTCCATCCCCCCATACCCCTTTTCCATAGCCCAAAATCCTCCCTCACCCCCTCCACCCTTTACTCCTTTGCAGATCCTTTATGGTCCAATGAGCTGCAGCCATTGTTCCTCATCACTCGAGAGTACTTTCAGTTGAGAATAACAAGTGTGTGGCAATCTATGTGTAAAACATCAATGATTTTGGGAGTGATTTTCGCAATTTCATTTGTTTTTTAAAGCAATTGATGTACTGTAATTCTGTAGTTTTTTTGATGAACTTGATGAACACCCTGGCGAAACTACTTGGATGGACTGGTCCTGACTTTAAATTTGCACCAATCTGGCCCAGATCAGATTAGGGGAAAAAACAGAGACTAATGGGGTGGCCTTCTGGAACAGAAAGCCGTGGGCAAAGGAATTGAGTTGTCGCCGGAGCAAGTGAGCCAGGATAATTCCTTCGGGTAATGGGGTTGTGATAGTTCGCCGGTAGTTCCTTTTGCCCCGCCCTTAAGAAAACGAAGAAGAAAAAATATATACACGCCGTTGCCAATTGGCATGCAACCCTTTGCTGTGCTAGAGATTCTATCTGACGCCTCTAGCACGGAAGGGTCGGAAATGCGTGATTTGGCGGTAACCCTGCCCGGGATTTCAATGTTAGAATAAGACTTGTTGAAAAACCTACTGCCTTCACTTTATTCATTAACAAAGTTCAACCATGGTGTCAATTTTTTAAAATGATTCTGAACAATAACCGAAAAACTTGTACTTCATCTGCTAGGACGCTAGGTGGTGCAATTGCAGTCACACCATCTAGCGAGCCATCATCGAACCCCCGTGTGCTGGAAATTAATTCCATCATGGTCTTAGAATACTAAGGTCTGGACACTCCCTCTTATCGCCTGCCGGGGTGTTTTGCATGAGGTGCTCACTTGAGAGCGCCTAGAGACCGCTTTTCACTACTGTATTATGTGGCGACCCTACCGGACTACGCTGAACTAAGGTAGAAGGGAAGCCGCTACATGCGGGCCCAAAACATGGCTGCCGGCGACCATGTTCGGTACCCCAAATGTAGCCCTTTTGTACCTATAAAGTTCAGCGTAGTCCGGTAGGGTCGCCACATTATACAGTAGTGAAAGGTCTCATGGCGCTCTCAGGTGAGCACCTCATGCAAAACGGCCCGGCAGACGATAAGATAAGTTTGTATGGGTAGTGTCCGGGGGCTGAATTCCGTCATACTGCTAGCGACATTTTCCGATGCGGCAGACGTGCACATCGAAGCCGTGGGAGTAAGAAATGGTACCCCTTGCGTAACGTCACTGGCTGGGAACAAGCATGTTCTCCATTGCCCCCCAGCCGGTGACGTCACTTAAGGCCTACCTCCTCTTACTTCGATTTGCACTTCAAACGCATCATAAAATGTAGTATGACGCGATCAGTTTATGTCCAACACTGTACCCTAACTGGTTCTGGCAACCGGTACTGGATTCCTGACGAGTGCTAAGATGCCTGCGAATAATTGGGACGCGTCTTGTCGCGGCGGTGCATTACTCAAGTTGACTTGTGTCCACTCAGTCGAGTATGCAAGCTTCGGAACAAGGCAGCTAATTCGTGCCGAGCTTCACGCCGAGGAAAATTAACGGCAGGAATCTTTGATGCGGTCAGTTCTCGCTTCAGAGCTTGGCTTGTCTTTAGGAGGAGATCAAAGAGGCCTTTTTGCTTGGCGTCTAAGTGGCCTATGTGAGGCGTTTTAAAAGGGGAGGTAGCCGAGGAGAAACATATTTTTCAGGAGGTTTATGAGCAGATCCGGAGTTCCAGGTTGGCAAAGTACCTGCTTTGTATACAATGTTGGACATTAATCGCGTCGTACTTCTAGCGACATTTTTCTATGCGGCAGAAGTGCAAATCGAAGTGATAGAGTGTGAGCCGTGCGAATCAAAAGAGATAGGCCTTCGGTGACGTTACCCAAGGCCTACCTCTCTGATTCGCACGGCTCGCACTCTATCACTTCGATTTGCACGTCTGCCGCATCAAAAAATGTCGCTAGCAGTACGACGCGATTAATGTCCAACACTGTACTAGTAATGTGTACATAGCAATTTATTTTTTATGAAAGAATTACACGAAATCAGCCTACTTTCTCAGAGCCACCTTATTTTCAGAAGTACCTGGTTTTATCTCACACGATTCATCTGGTTGCGTGAGTGGAGCTTGATTGTGGGGTAAGGTTGCGAAGGAGCCAATAAACTGGCTTTCTTTCTTGGCCATCTTGACCCAGGTCGCCGTCGCCATGGTCACACTAATTAAACGGAGTCCACATATCTTTTATTACGTAGGAGTCGCCTGAGAAGTACGTGTAAGTCATGGACGATAGGGGTGATAAGTGTGAGAGGAACGTCGGCGATTGTTAGTAGAAATAGCTGTTTGAAAGTGAGATATTGGGGGCGAATAAGTGTAGGTCAAGCTGTTCGAGCAGGCAAATATTTTTGAAACACTCTGTATTTTTGCGATTTTATCAGCACGCACAGGTAAGACACGCGAATTATTCACTATCGAAAATTTTCTTTCCAAAAAGTGAAAGCTCCTATATGATAAAATGCCGGCATGCAACTGTTTAACTGGCACGTTTTAAATTGAATTTTAGTGAAAGTGACCGATGCATTTTTAGTATAACATCTTCACGCTGACCTTTTGTTGCGGCGGTCAATAAATTTGCAGCGTAACATTGTTACCCGTGTTTTAGTAATTAGAGCCGCATTGTCAACAGTTTTTGGCAAAATACCTGGACCAGAATGGACTGCTAATGGAACAGTAATGCGACTAATGTGTTACAAGGTTGGGGTCAGGATACCATGCAAAGGGTAATGGGGATTTTAATAAGGTAGACTGCAAAATCTGGAAACATTATTGACATTAGGCGGTAATTGTATTTATCTCCTGAGCTGTATTTGCTAAAGGTTAGGTGAATTTGTCATCTGTCCAGTACCTAGCGATGCCAGCGACATACGATGGATGAGAGTGTAGAAATGTCACCACTTTTTAAAACCCCTCCGAACACGTGACGTCGCAATTATAGCGTTACAATGGGGCATACGCATATGTTTCTGGCGGAATTAGCCTAGTCAGCAAATGAGAGCGGGCTGTTTAGACAATTTGAATTCCGCGGTGCCCAACTGATAGATAATTTAGTCGGAAAAAGGCGCGTGTCCCACATTCCCATGACATTGCACAGTCGATAAGGCCGTACTATTGCAGTTGTACTCTATTAAGTGCAATCCGTTTTATGGGTTTCGGGGCAAATGAATTTTCCAAGGGCAGTACCACATGTCTCGTAACTTTCTTTCCAAATTTACGAGCCAGGGGGTCCCAGAATGTGGAATTTTTGCTTCGGGGAAATTTACTGCTACAATTACCGCCCGACAAAATACTGCGTTAGGGAAAAATTATACAGCCAATTTTTTTAGAGGGCAGCTTCGAATCTGGATGCCAGAGGGCAGGCGATGGCGGTATCACCCCCATTTCGCCGCCGTGCATTGTGCCGTTTCCCATTTCGCCGCCTTCGCCTTCACTATTCGCCGCCTGCGAAACTGGTACACGAAGACGCATCCATTCTCTAAAATGCAATGATTGGTGTGGGGCCGTGACGGGGGCAAACCCCTGTATCCGCTGACGATATGGCTGTATCCGCAAGGAAGAAAGGTTAGGTTATGTTGGTACAGCGTACCCCTGCCACAATCGGTCTTCCTATATGTAAGCGGCGAAAGGCGGCGGTATGGGGTATATTCGGCGATGACAGCTTCTGGAACACACGGTAGCAATTACTCCGGAGCAGTAATGTCCGTAACAGACTCACACAGAAAAAAGTTTTAATGGGACAGAAAGAGTCCAGGTCGATTTTTTTTTCTTCTTATTGCCCCAATCTCGGACCCCGTATTGAATTATATCGTGCTGATTGTCCTACCAGTACAGTGCAGATAATTACGCCGGGTACTCACGCTCCCCGGATAGGTGTTGTAAGTGTCCGAATTTTTCCGTGGAAAAAGTCTAAACATTTGATTTCAGCACGAAGGTGACCTGCGGTAAAGTTGTCCTTGGGTTCATCCTGGTTGTTAGCTGACCCTTCCGTCTGGGTTGTACAACTGGTTGTGAGCAATCAGGCTCGGGCCAAGATTGCGCATGTAATTCCGAATGATAGCACGTAATCCGGTGTGTGTGCACTGAAACCTATTTAGATACATTGAGTGTAGCAAGTGCTGTTTCTACAGGTCTCCTAAGACCCTTTATCCCTAGGACGCCGGCCACACCTCAGCCAATGGGTCCATCGGTGCCCAAAACCGTCCCTATAGGAGGGGTCCTAGGTCGCAAACAGGGCTCATTCCTGCCAGGTCTTTACGATTGCAGTGGGATTACGCCGAATTGTGTTTGGCCGAATTGGTGTTGTGAGCTGGATTGTGCTAGAGTATGATTGGAAGTGTAGATATATGGGTACTTTCTGATATGCACTGGTGTTGCTTAATGTGCTAGCTCGGGCGTATGTGTATGCATTGGGTGGTGTGTAAATTCGGCGAAATGTCATTGGGTGAAATGGATGGGGGAGCTTATATGGCTTCCCTTTTACCTCTACTTCCCATCCAACGACGCCAAGCTGCAGAGTCCCCATCTCCACCACTGTCCAGGGGCTCGTTCTAAGCCTTACAAACTTCCAGTCCTGCGTCTTTTCTTGCCAGAAGAGGAAAAAATGCAGCACCTTGGTGCCGCTCGACCCCAATTTTAGCCAGTAATAATGTTTTTTTTTTTTTGGAGTGTGGAAGTAACATTGCGGCTTGCGTAGGGGGGAAAATATTGTAACGTAAGCTTTCAAAATGTCACCTTCAGTGTATGAGAAAATTCTGTAGGGGTCATTTCCGCATGCAAAATTACATGGTGTAGTTTGTGGGAAAAGCGATTTTTTTTTTTTTAGAAAATATTTTGCTGGCTATACCAGTGCTGGCGATTTTTTTCATTTCGTGTTCCCCACACCTATCCGGACTTTAAAAAGTAAATCCGGATAATCAAGATTTTACTGCAGTTTCAAACCCCGCGATTTCTAATGGTAGGGCAGCACGTTGGGGATGATTGGTTTTATGCGGGTATTTCATACTGGGTTTTATAGTAATTTCTGCGCCGTACACTTCCGATCATATTATGTGCAGTATTTACAGCCCTTGAATAGCCCTCTTTTCACGCATCAAACGGCCGAATTCACACTTCTGTACCATAGTAAATCGATACTAGAGAAAAAAAAAGAGTGGGAGTTACCAGTTATGTTGGCCAGTGTAATCAGCTGCCCCGAGTGATTAATGATATTACTATATATGTTTTATCGGTCGCCTCCCGAAAATGGATAGTTTTCAGACAACACTAGTTTCTATAGGTTGCGAATAATCCTCTCTTGCCCGCTTTTCCTTCCTCAGGCTGAAAAAGGGCCATTTCCAGCACTGCCATCAAGCTCCGCCAGCCATAGTAGCGGAAAATCCTCTGATTTACGCTTTTGCAGCCTGCTGCCCCTGCCAACCCTCTTTTCTCTCTTATAACTTCAGAGGATAGCCAGTAGTAGCTACACTGTAGCACCGGGTGATTCGAAACTTGATGTTTAAAAAAAANAATCGGGAGGGGGGTCGCTGATAAACCTAGTAATCGGGAGGAGGGTCGCTATCGTCGCTATAGTTGTTATGGCGAATGAACGACACGCACAGCGAGATTCCATTGTTTTACTAGCGCCGCTGCGGGGAGGAATAACGGATCGGCCTTTTCTATTGCGCTGGGATAGAAGTGTCCATGGGCTGGTTATGGCAGTTTTTGAGCCTTTTGACGGGCTAATTAGAGGCTGGGAGTAGTAAAGAGATTAATGCCAAAACAAGTGCTTTGGGGAATTATAGCGCGTGGATGGCAGTATAGGCTATATGTCGGTTAAGAATATTGTGGTCACCTCCGGGGCTGTCTCACGACTGGATACAATCAAGCCTCCGTCCGCCACCGGCAACGCCATCTCTTGGGAAAACTCACAAATGAATTCGGATTCAGGGCAAGACGTCTCCATACTTGCTGCCAAAAAAAAATTGGGACCACATATATCATAAGTTCGTTATCTGCACCGGCGTTGAATTCAGAGATGCGTCATTTTGCACTTGCATCAAATTGGAATCCTGGGCGTGTGGCAGCGCTAATCAGCATTGGCCTGCGGGGCACACAAGGTGCGAGTAAAAACGGAACAAAATGAATCGCCAGCACTTGTACCGACTTGCCTGCTGGCTACGTCCGCTGGCCATTACAATGCCCCCGCAATACTGTACGTG
Organism: Catajapyx aquilonaris; assembly: GCA_000934665.2. Taxonomy (NCBI): domain Eukaryota; kingdom Metazoa; phylum Arthropoda; class Diplura; order Dicellurata; family Japygidae; genus Catajapyx; species Catajapyx aquilonaris. The sequence continues at coordinate 36,365 of KZ538111.1, forward strand.
CCACACCTATAGGCCCAAAGTGTGATTGCCACGCTCCTAATGGCACCTGGGTTTTGGATGCCCAAATTACATGGAGGCTAAATATGAAAGGGGGTGATCAATGTACGCAATCACCCCCTTTTTTGGGGATAGCAATTGCTGAGGAGGTAACTAGCTTTATTTTTTTCTAACATGATGTACTATAGTAGCCTGGGCTCAAATTATTATTTTGGCCACTGTTGAAGCAACCCTTGACACTTATATTCCTGACCGTGGGGCATGTGCGAATGGTTGCTTCAAGACTATAGGACAAAGTGGCCAAAAGAATTTGAGCCCCATAGTACCAAACGAACAAAAGCTATTGTTTACCCCTCCCTGTACTGGCCAAGCCGGTTTAAAAATGCTGACCTAATTTTACAAAAACCGTATAAACAATCGGGCCGTTGAAAAACATGACGTCACGAATCGTCATTGCGATGCATATATGGGCATTTCTTTTTTTTGAGGCCCCTCCTCTTGTAAAGCAGTGTTGCCAGATATACCCAGAGCACCAAGGCGCAGGTGTGAAGGGAAGCTGCAGACTGCTGGGCGCCGCGCCTGTGACGTCATTCCCAGAGGGGGACCTCCGGATGGGGGGCGGTTGGGGGGGGGGCAGGTGGGAGGAGGGGGAGGGGGGGTGGGGGGAGATGCCTGCATCCGAAAAGGTACAGGCATGGACCAAAATCACACTATTGTGTGCAAAAGGACCAGGCTAATTCGTCCCTGTTGCGGTTCAAGTGTGAGTAACTAGTAGAGATTGTTAATATTTGAGAGGGAGGTGGATGGGTATTTTTAAAGGGGAGTAAATGTGATAAATTTTAGACGGTCAATGTTGCCGCAACTGGCTTGGCGNCCCCCTCCACCTCTTTCCGCCTTTGCTGGAAATACGCTTCCAGATTTACAAGTCAGGAGTTAAAGAACGCACCCAGGCGGCCAAGGCAGTCAACTATAAAATTTAAATCAAATTTGGGGGATGTATATAGCCCCAAATGTACAATGGCAGCCAAAGGGTGGCTCACAACCTTATGATCGCACGAATTAAATTTTTATTTATTTTAAAAATGAGCTGGTAGATATTATATGTAATTAGTTCTGTAAGTAGCCACTAGATGCGCCCTAGCAGCCTCCCCTTAATTTTTGTCTTCCTGCTTTCTGGGGCAGACAATCGTCAAGGTAGTGCAACGTGACTGAATTGACAAGCTGTTCAATTTATTTATTAGCTAATTACGCTCTTGGCTTCTCAAAGTTATCTTGCATGAAGGAGGAAGCCACGTAGGAACAGGAATCGTTCCCTTTTCTGCCAGCGAGGCGGTGCTTAATAAATGGATTTGCTGATGAGGCAGAGGGTCTTATTTTAGGCTGGATGATTGACGCTCAATGGAGTAACTTTGCAGGCCTCCTGGGCACATTTTCAGGGTACTGTTTAATTTCGAAAAGTTGGTCGTTAGCGGTTACAGTACACTATATAGGTAAGAAAATGGGGTTATGAGGATATAGCCTACTGCAATATCGGATGGCTTTTGTTTCCATAGAAGAAGAAAATTTGGGCACAGAAGTAATTCCAGAATTACAAAATGTCTAAAATGACATATTTCGTCCTGTACGAGGAGTATGATAAATCATCGCCAGGAAAAGCATTGAAAATAAAACTATAAACATTGCCTTTTCAGACATTTTATTGAATAAATACAACGTAACCCTCTTATAAGTTATGCAGTTTTATTGATGCGCCAACAATTGGGCCATGATATGGCAATATTACCACGCAGATGATTGAATTCATATTGATATGCAGGCCTACAGGTTCCATCAGGCGCATATTATTGCGAAAACCCGTTTTCCTTGCACCCTTTGAGTGCTGCTACTTCTTGTGCTTCCTTCAGTGGCACTCACAGGGTGTACAGATACAGTACAAATAAACGAGTGTCCACTATAATGTTGTGGGGCACTATATAGTCGACTCAGCTTTGACACCATTAAACGAACCAATCAATCAGTAAACAATTAAACAATAACCTGTTCAGCATAATAATTACAACAGAAATAATACACACACAGTTATTGTATAATTATACTGCATTAACAGACATATGCCGTACAGTATACGCAATGACTTCTTTTTATAAATGCTGTAACAATAATTGTCTCTAGATAACTCAGATTACTAGTATAGGCAATAAATGAGTCAAATGTACTTTCAATTAAATGTAAAAGTACTACCCTACAAATATATGACTTATGTAAGCATGTTTATTGAATCTTTTCATTCAAGGAGACTGGCAATGTTTCGCCGTCGATGGTTTTCTCTGACACATTTCGCTGACGACGTCTTTTGAACATCCATAGGGTTTTATAGTTGCATTTTATCAATTCTACCTCAGTGGTTATTCACAGCGTATCAGGAAGCTTGTATAGTGTACTTTTTATTCGTCCGTAGTTCATGTTGTTTTCATTGAGCCGCATCATGGAGGAAGTTCGTTTTCTGCTGGTGCAGAAATGCATCAATATCCCGAACCTTTTTTGTAACTGAACGATATGCCTAGTCATTTCTGCGACACTCACACAAATCTTGTCTTTTCTGTATGGACAGATAATGCAGGGCTTCATGGTCCTGTAAATTGGTCGTAATCTGACATCTTTTGTATTCGGTGCCGCAGCAAGAAATGCCATTCATGACTGCTACTAACATTATCACTTTGTGGTCCAAGTAAATTAGACCACATCTTCAACCGTTACAGTGTACTATACAGGCAGCTTCTAGTAGTACTCTGACGTTTGAAAGTGCTCATCTTATTACATAATATTACAGATGTTTGTCTTTCCTGTGGCTAAAACTGACAAAATATTGATCTTGATATTCCATAGTTTGCTTTACTATTACTCTGCAGCCTGCAGCAACGGACTGCTACTAACGTAAATGGGTAAAACAAAGGAAAATAGACATACAGTAATTTAAAAAGTATATACGCAAGTGGTAAGATAAACAATATACAGTATACATGTATATTACAGAGTGGAGCAACTTGTTCCTGGGATGAACTATACAGTACTTCGTGTACTGTGACTTTGCCTGTGGCCTACCCTGTAGATAGGTGAAGCGACATATTAGATCTGCGCTTCTCAAATGCTTGGAAAATGAACTGAATTTAACTTTTAAGAGTATTTTACATTAGTCGGTAAGCTGCATTTTCCGTTGTAAACGAAAACATCATTTGTCTGGGCAAATTTTTTCACCTTTTCAATTGAAGAAGTGCATCCTGAAACCCGCTATTGGCATTTGGTTTAACGAGAGTGTATGTTCAGCCCCATGCAGGTGTCAGTTATACCTGCCGATAAAACCCTGCTTGAACCAAACACCGATAACGGGTTTTCTGACACACCTATTCAATTGTCACGTGGGGTTACGGGTGAGTAAAAGGTCCTAATTATGGTTTGTAATGTAGTTATATAATTTCGAGAGAAACAAAGGGAACAATAAGCAATTAACTCGTCAATGCTACGGTGAACCGGCCATGTTGAATACATGCAGTAATTGAGCCACCTTTGTTCCAAACAGAAGTACCTAGGAAGAGCCACAGGTCATTGTGAGGTACTTTCAGGAGTGTTTCGTGTACTGTATTGCAGCAGTTTGGGGCAAAAAGTTCGGACTGGCGTCACATTTGTTGTCAACAATATTGTGACTGCTTAGTATTGACGACAATGGTTGTACGAAACTTTTTTGACTTGTAATGCACACAGTGCAGATCATTGCAATTCAACCAAATTCATGTACCGACTTGGAGATGGTATTTTGTGATCAACAAATACCGTCTAAGGTACTGACTTCAGGCCATCGTTCAGTTGTACTGACTTGAAAACAGTGCATCACGATTCATGTACCGACAAAATACCACCTCCAAGTAGATAGATGAATCGGTACATGAATTAGAGTGTGTTGACGCAACGTCCAACAATCAACAATATTGTTGCTGATTGTGACATCGCAATACTTGTTGTAAATTGCGACAGACTTGTCAGCGACAGTGCAGACATTCAATTTGAGGTATATTTTGTGTCGTGATGTTGTCCAACTTGTCTTCTGCACACCCGCCAACTAGTTACGACTATAAAAGCTAATCAAAATGAGACACAAATGTAGTACTGTCATCAGTCGCTCTGATGTCGTATCAGCACTGTCAAGAGTGTCAGTCGGCTTTGGCGCAATTGAATTATTCACGAATATCCGATAGTGTCTCTGATAAGACAGGTCACAGTGTTGGTATGCCTGGTCCGTCCATGTTGGGGCCTGGTCGATCTGCGCGACCCACGGCGTCGACGTCGTCAACTACAGACCGGGGTCCTAGGGAGGTTGCCGGTGGTATAGGGTGGGGGTGGGGGAGGGTGGAAGCCACCTCTGGGTCGAGTCAATAATCCGGCGCGGAAGGATGATGGAGTCGGTCTGGGGACTTTCCACATACTCTTCCTCTCCAGGTAAAGTACATTTCACATCCGACCGGTGCCACATATGTGAGTGTCAGAGGCGGCCATTTTGCAGTCGCAAATTGGGGAACGTGATCCAATTCTTGAGCGTTTAAAAAAAATGGGAGGGGAAAATGGCGGCGTACAATTGGAGGGCCGGGGGGTATAAAAGGGGGTGGGGGTGTAGGGGTCTTTAAACTAGCAGCGCACTTCCGAAACGCCTCCGCGACTGAAAGTAGTGCGGGGTGAACCGGCTGGTTTAACGGGGGTTTTAAATATGGGATGGTGATGATGGCTAGGATTGTTATGGGGAGTATGTACTACCTTATGATGTAACCCATGCCGGGGGTTATATAATAAAGGAGTGGGTGTCCACNNCCCCCCCCCCCTGGCCCTGCAGCAATTTGGCGCTGTCTTTTGCGTTGCCGACTATCATTTAGTTCCCTTGCAGTCCGGTCGCCACTTGTGTTCCGTTTCGTATAAGGAGTGCATTTTTTCCGTACCTTATTTTCGGTTTGAGTTTAAGTTGCCAAGTGTCAGCACCCCCCCCCCCCTCTCCGGCCAATCTGCGTGTTGCAATTTTTGTACTTACGCAAGCTGTGACGCGCCATTTTCTTCCACGCTTTGTCGGCAATTTGGTACCTGAACTTTTTTGCTAATTTGGTGTTAAGTTTGTTTCTAGCTAGTACCGGTTCCACATCCCCCACCCCCTCTCTCTATCCAACATTTTGTATCCCTACTCTTTGTAATACGCACGTGTGTGGTCATTTCGCAACTCTACTCAACTAATACCCGCTCCTGATTGGTAAGTTTATTATGAATTTACTGAAGTGCAGGGTGTGTATGGATGCAGGCAAGTTTTATCAGTGATATTAATTCCCTCGATTTTATTAGGGGGAATTAACTGACATGAGAGGCTGCAGATGTCATGCTATGCTGTTTTATATACCCTGTTGTTTACACGGAATCCTAACTAACCATCACGGTATTTTGTTTTGTGAGAAAGTGTGTGTTTGGTGTTTTCATTTCTCAGGTGTGTAACTAGAAGCAGCCTTTGCAAGCAAATAAACTATGTGTAATTTTTTAACTATGTTCACATGGCCAGCTATATACAGTTTGTGTATTCAAAATGGTTGTTTATTCAGTTGGTAGGCATATGTGCGCCCCTCTTGTCGAATTTGCGCAAATGTAAGAAATTTTCTGAACTTAGCTATAGAAATTTCGGCTCGATTACCCACACATGTCAGTCGTGTGATCACTCATATGAATAATGGGGAATACCCTGTTGGTTATGCCACCCCCCTCTCACCCATAGACGAATGTAGCATATTAATTAGAAGCCTGTACCTTGCAATTAGCATATAGCCTAGTAACAAAACTAAAACTGACAGTTATGTCCATCAAAATCAACTAGAACAATTCGGTTATTGAAATTTGCAAGGAATTCCAATGGACTAATCTGTATATCACCATTCAGAATGTGTTCTGGCGAAGAAGGCAATATTGCAGTATACGTTACCGAAATATTGCGACATATGCTAAATAAAGGCCTAACATGCCCATTCTTCACAAAGTTTCATGTAGTTGATGATTTGCGAAACAGATTCATTACCCGTTGGTTACTTTGGGCAGAATCCATGGATTTTGTCCAAAGTAACCAATCACTCTGAACCATGTTGATGTGTGCGAGAAAATTATATAGGCTCTTATATTCACTGTGGAATAACTTAGCATTATGCAAATTCCTTATTTGGTTTAACACTGATCCGCATCTAATAATCTGTCACATGTATGATATTTGACGTTCAATCTCCCTCATTCTGATATATCTGCTACAGCATTCCCAGGGTAAGAACCTTTAGAGACGAATCTGATGATCCATCTTATCTTTTTGCTAAGAGGCTAAGATGGTGGGAGCCAGTGAGATGCACGCTCCAGCCTCAGATCAATTGAAAATAGAGAAGTGGATGTATCGACCGGCTCGGCAGCAGCGTCGATTAAGAGAGTTAATAATACTTTTCCGATAAGGCCGCTGCCACCACCTGAATTTGACCAAAATCGGAAGAAGCCTGCTGGAGCTTGCACAAGAAAATCATTTTCTCTGGGAGTGAAAAATGGGAGTCTAGCCAAAAGAAGAAAAAACGCTGCTGAAATTCTAAGGTTTCACGATTTATTCTCTTCAAGAAGTTGTCAGCAGTTCTGTGGTGTGTAAGAATGTCCGTATTGGCGATTGTTCGTTAAAAATAGCGGTTTTTGGGTGAAGAATCGCGTTTATGGCGGATTTGTCCGTTAAAAATAGCGCTTGCTATTTTTAACGGAAAAATTCGGGCGAAAATGCGTTTTCAGCTTTTTTTTGTGCTAACAGGGTTCGCAAAAAAAAAAAAAAAAAGCCGGCTACCTCTCTCACAGTCAGTGTGTGTGCTTCTCCCATATGGGCTTGTTTGGTCTAGTTGGAAAGATCTGCGATAAGGTTGGCTGTCCTGCCCCGCAGCTCCCAATCGATAGATTCACCCTCCTCTTTTTCAGACTCCCCCCTCCTCTCCTCCCCATTCCCTCTCCCCACTCTCCCCTACCACCATCATCCTAAGTTCGCAGCTCCCCCTCCACCCCCCTTTGCACACACACACACCCACACACACACAAACCATTCCACTTGCTAACATGCGCTGTTGAGAGGAAAATCAGCTATGTTCCATTTCCCTCTGGCAATCTGCAGCTATATGCGAAATGTACGCGTTTTCGCTTTTATTGGTTGCAAGAAGGGAAATTTCCGGTGCCATTTTTTGAGGGAAAATGAATGGTTTTATTGGCTAACTTGCGAGGGGGCTGCTTAATTGGCCGAATTTTGTGCGTGGCGGGTCGGGGCGCGAATATTTTGGCAATTGATCCGGCGGGATTGTTCCAATGGAGGTGTTTCATTAAGTTTCGCTTGTTCCATTGCGCAGCCAAACAAAGACAGAATGGCTGCGCATGACGTCACGACTAGGAACGGGCTTGTATTATTATTATTATTATTATTCTTATTATTATTATTATTATTATTATTATTATTCATAGAACGGCTCTGTCTGTCTGTCTGTTTGTGGGCAGGTATCAGACAGAGCCGTGCTATCAGACTTTCCGATTTTCGGGTACCGGGTTCATTCTATCCGCCCCTACCCCTGACCGCCCATTCTCCCCGGACCGTCCCTTTCCCCCCTCCCTTCCTCCACCATGTGATACCTAATACCTGTCCACAGACGGACGGACGGACAGAGCCGTGCTATAAGACTTTTTCCGATGGATGAAAAAAGGTCTAAAATATGGGCTTGCTAGGATAGATTTTTTGAAGGGGAAAGGGGCGGTCTGGGGGTAGCAGGAGGGAGGGGGGAAAGAGTAAGTCCACTTTTGACCGAAAATGAGTTGTGGGTGGTTTCAATTTCAGTCCCAGTACCGTGACGGACGTTGGGGACAATAGCAGTAAACATGAAAAAGTCTACTCTAATCACGCTCACGTGCCAATCTTGTTATTATTATACCTGGACACCACTGGCTACCCCTCTATGGGAACTAATGCCGTGAAGAAATGTATAATTATTATTATATTATATTTATTTATTTTTTAATTTGCCCCGTGATAGGGCGGAGCCCTTTGAGGGGGGAAGGGGAGGTTCCCAAGGGAGGGCGCTGTGCGGTAGTCATTTCTGACATTCTTGAAATACCAGGCCTTTTCTCCTGGCCCTGGGCAGAGTAGGGAGTGCAATTCTGCCCCGACTGTCGGGTGAAAAGCAGAAAAAGACCCGGCCAAGAAGAGGTGACGGGGACGGGATTTGAACCCCGGCCTTCCGCTTGGCTGGCCAGTGGCGTAACCACTAAACCACCATGCCCCCCCTATATTATTATTATTATTATTATTATTATTATTATTATTATTATTATTATTATTATTGCGACCTTGTGCATGGCACACCCTATCAAAAGGTGTGACCCTAGGGAAATTAAGATACCTTTGACTCACGAAGTGTCACAGGGTATGATGCGCATTACATACGCACCTGTAATTACCAACACGTAATCGCGTTATCTAATCCCGCTCTCTACAAAAACTAATACGGGACTCAGATATGCACTTTTTGCGGTACACTCTAATTGAGTGACCTGCCACTCTTACACAGAGCGTGGGAAATAATGGCATATGCTACCCAAAAAAATAAATTGTTGGAACATAACTAAGGACAAAGGTTTTTTGGGGGGGAAAACTGGAGGTTTATTTAACAAAGGGAGGAAAATTTTTTGTGAGTGATATTAAGATGGGGTTTGCTGAGAATCCGGAGAGCAAAGAGCAGTTGATTGATGGGGGTGGAGTGGAAGGTGAAATTGGACTGGAAAAAAAGGGGGAGGGGGTAGTGGGGTGGAGGGTTAGGCAGCGCCTGGCACGTGCCGGGATCTCGCTCTGAGATTCCAGCAGGTGTCCTGAAAATAACAGTTTGGAGCAACGGAAAAGGATGGTACCATTTTTTGGAGGGACCGGTGGAGAGGTAAGGGGTGGAGGGGGGGGGGGCATTGATATTTTCATCTGGAGCATATTGGACATTCACTAACCGTGCCCTATTAATATTTGCATGGGTCATATTCAAACAATATTATGTTAAGAGGTACAGTATACCAAAAATGTCAACGAGGATCTAATTGTGGTTTGTGCAAAAATAGACGGATCTATGATACATTATTTAATCGTATGCTATTTTTGATAACTGTTCTGCGACCTTCGTTGAATTTATTCATGTTGGTGACAATAGAATGTATGTACATTCTGACGCACATTGTGGACTTTATTGCACCACAATATAAGTCAAATTGACCAAATCCCATTGTGGTAACATAATTACACCACAGTGTAAGTCAATGTTACCATGGGATTTGGTTAATTAAACTTGTGATGTGTATTTTGAAGTCGAACTTTTGGGATGACAGACGTTTCGAATGATTGTCCTTGAGTACGGCTCATTTTTTTGTGGCTGAAAAGTTAAGCCGAAAAGTTGAAATCTTGCACTGTACTGTACAGCAACGGCAAATGGAAGCGCTGGAAAGTCGAGGAAACTTTTAAATCGAAAATTGCGTCATTCTCGCCGGGGAAATAGGCTAAAATTATGGATAAATTGGATTACACGCACACAAAAATTCGCCACCTTTTTATAGAATATATTATTAAATTTTCAAGTTTTTCCAAATGAGCTTTTACGGTACAGTGTTGGACATTAATCGCGTCATCCTGCTAGCGACATTTTCTGATGCGGCATACGTGCAATTCGAAATGATAGAGTGTGAGCCGTGTGAGTAAGAAGCGGTAGGCTTTGAGTGACGTCACTCAAGGGCTACCATTTCTTACTCACACTTCGATTTGCACGTCTGGCGAATCGGAAAATGTCGCTAGCAGTATGACGGAATTAATGTCTAGCACTGTATACGACGTGCAGTGTTACAATTAGTGACGATGTTACATCATCATGGGATTTCCATCTGAATACCTCTCGAAAATCCCATTCTCTTGCACAATAACCATCCTAATTTAATAAACATTAATTTATCGACCCGAAGACTGTATATTAACCATAATAAGGGTATAGGTTTGGTTTATGGGACAGAAGGCACGGAACAATCGAGTTACCTTCCGTTATAAGTCAGATGATGGGAAGACAAATAAGCTCTAGTTTGCTGAGAGTACACAATATCAAATAGCACAAAATTAGTGCATAACTGTGGCTCTGTACTGATTTCGTCTTTATGAGTGATACTGTACAGTGCTGGATATTAATTCTGTCATACTGCTAGCGACATTTCCTGATGCGGCGGAGGTGCAAATTGAAGTGTGCGAGCCGTGCGACTGGTGCGAGTAAGAAAAGGTAGGTCTTGAGTGACGTCACCCAAGGGCTACCATTTCCTACTCGCACGGCTCGCACTCTATCACTTCAAATTGCACGTCTGTCGCATAGGAAAATGTCTCTAGCAGTATGTCCAGCACTGTACGTTACATTGAAGAAGGTTCATTCATCATTTGAGTCATTCATACATCGTCCCATCCGTAAATATCATTATCCAACCCAACATTTGACTTGTTTGCCAACTGTGTGCGTCGAATGCAAAAGGACATTGCCCCCTCTTTGATTCACCCCACTTCAACTGACCAATCGATATGGGTCTTAGAGTCACGTGTGTGCTCTCCCCCTATGCTCGTTATAGTTTTTTTTGTGGCATTTACAACCCCCGTTTTTTTGCACCTGGGCGACCTTGTGCCCTTTTTGTTTAACGCCGGCTCCTTATACCGTGTTGAGTGTAACACGCGAGGATTTCATTTGGAAAAATAGTAAAAAACAGTTTTCTGGAGAGGGATGTCCAGTGGATATCTGTTTAGGTAGAGGGATGATAATGGAGAGAATTTGAGAGGCTGAGTAAGAGCTGGGGATCAATAGGACTGGGGGGGATGGAGGATTGTGGTTTTGTGGGGTGGGGAGGCTGCGTGGGGAGTTGAAGCACCTCGAGCATCCTGGGAAGCAGCCCTTTCCACGTTTTGGAGATCCAACTTTGCATGCATGTGTGGATGGGTGAGAGCAGGTGTGGGTAATGGGTAGGACGAGGCAATATTTGAAGTACGCGGGGTTTTGAACGGTTGGTTTGGCCTGGTAGGGCGGCCATGTTGGGGATCATAGATCATAGAGACCAACTTTGCGGGTGGAGCCTATTCTATACAAATAAATATATTTATAATAAATCGCCATAAATCTGATGAAAGCGCGGAAGGCAGCACTTGAAATTGAGCGGCTAGTTAGGCCTTGTTGATGACCTTGCTTTTAGTCCGGGCAAATTTAATGCGGCATAACTAGCCCACAGTCCTTACACATGCTTCCAGGCAGAAAATGCGATCTTGTAGACAGAAATTCACAGAGGAGTCACCAAGGGGGGGTTGCATAATTAATGCGACGCGACTAGTTCTCTCAAAGAGTGTATGGTAGCCTATATATGGGGGAAGCTGAGTAGGGAGACTTCGTACTTAAAGTGCATCTAAGTTTAATGAGGTTGAGTCAGGGGGATATGCTATTGGCTGAAAAGGACCCCCCTAGCCCCTCAACCAAATATTTGTTTGCATGTGTCGTCTCCGTTTATGCTAATCTCACTAATTGCGATAGGAAAGCTACCATCAGGATAGGGCAAGTATATATCTCAACCGTGACATGTTTTTCATATAAACCGGGGTTGCAGTGATACATTCTGGACCCCCCAAAATAATTTTTACACCTCCCAATATTAAATGCACCATAAATAGCTGCATGCAATTAGTTGATGGACAGCCTATATGCACCATATGTTGCCAGCTGTGCTCATATCACCCCCACTTTTTTTATATCCGGTCATGCCCTGTATTAGAAAATTTAAATGGCTCGCCTGTAACAGTTTTTTTTTTTTTGGGGGGGGGGGGGGTCGGACCCCACCCCCTGCGCTTTTGTTCGGTTCTATAAACAGTGTGTCCAGTCGTGCGAAAAACATTGATAGCGTTAGCGAATACGTGACTAACACTTGCAGTTTTTGCTTATTTTAAATTTGCATTCTAACGAGTTCGGTACCCGGGGGGGCCTTATGCGAATTTTCTGCGTTTCAAAGTTCCAATTGCGGTTTGGAACAAAGGATTTTTTTTGTGTGTAGAATTGAAATGATGGGGAGTTCCATTTTCGCTAATTTGCTGAATACTTATGCAGTGAAGTGAAACTTGAACGAGAGGTGAGTCAGGTAAACTTAATATAGAACTTTGGAAGGAATTTTTAGATGATGCTCTTGGCCTTTTTTTCCGGTTGGACGCACTGGTTTAATTTTAGACTTTGAGGCGCCCGTAATAAGTCAAGAGGTGCTTTCGCCACTTTTTTTCAGGATCGCTGTTATTTGACTTTTTTTTTTTTTTTTTGCTGACTCTGTACAGGTCTGGTGATGAAAACATGGGTGTTCGTCGCGTTCGTTACAAAGTTATTGGACACTGTATCATCTTATAAAACGCAATTTCTAAGTATAGTGTGATTATCTTTTCTATGTTTTCTTTTGGAGGGGCTTTCCGCCAAGAAGTTGCCATGACGATAGGTCTATATGGATTCTATATATTTATTGCCATTTTCACAATAGGGATTGGGCGAAGACCGTCAGAGGAAATGATAAGTCGTGGGTCTTGGGAGCATCCTCTTCAGTGTATTTGGAGCGTTAAATTTGTGCTCCATTTGTTCTTTTCTTCTGCCATGAACTTTTGTGTCGCACATAGTGCAGGATGTGACGTGGATGAAGAATATAGTACAGTGGTTGCTATAAAATTAAATTTAGCATTTTTAAAAAAATGAGGTGAATATGATTGGATCGTGCAATTAGTGGTCGGTGACCTCATGGAAGGCTCCAAAGAGTCCCAAGCAAGTTTCTGGAAGATAAGGGGGGTTGAGGAAGAGGGTGTAAGGGGCTGGATTGGCTGTCGCGGGAACAATGCCAAGAAGATGATCCGTGGTCCCGAAATTCGTCTGGGCGGCAGTCACCTGACTCTGACTTGGGTAGATTTCTAGATTGAGCAGATTTGCAGCTTCCGCCTTCCCTGCTGCTGTCTCTGAAAATATGGGAGGCATTCTGGAGATAAGGAATGGGGTAAAAATGCTGGGGTGCATTTTTAGAAACGCGAAATTCTACACTGAGGAGTAAATAACCTGTTTACAGCCTTATAGGCAAGCTAGTTCAGAATTTGGACGGTAGAGGGAGCTGGACGCGCTGGTGCTGCCTCTAGCGGCCTAGTTGTTCCGGACAATGAACCTTTGGGGAATTGTGATTATTTTGCACATTGACGGATGTGGTTTGTAAATTGCAGTCACGGTCTACAAGAATGCGTGAATACCTGCAGGTGAAAAGTAGCATACCCCCGCAAAAGTCGGTTGGTACTTCCAATATGTCGTCTCGATTTGTGTCAGCTGCCAACGGTTCTAAGCCACCCAATTATCTATGCCTCCCCCCTTCCCTCTTTTAGATGAGGATCGAGTTGGGTTAGGTTGGACCAGCTGCTTATTCCTCGTGCTCAACCAACCTCCACACACACTTCCCATAGAAAAAAAAACAACGTAACAGCTGATCACTCTCAATGAAATCACTTACAGCATTGTTGCCGTGTATTCCACGTAAAGGAAGTGCACATTAAATATTACTACGGGTTGTATTGTAGAAAATTTTTGTATAGTACAGTACCTATGCGGGTCCAACGATTTTTGGAGGAGGTGGCAACCTAGGTGGGGGTACTGAGGGTGCGGGTCCAGCCGGCCCTTTTCCAGAGGGGTTTTGATCGACGGGGGGGTTTGTTGGGGAGGGTTCACGTCGCGTGCCAACCACGAGCCAACCCAGGGGTTCACCACCGGGGTTGCCAAGTAACCCCCTCTCAACATCCTCTCGACTCGAGTTCAAAATCATGCAAATAGCCATAATGACAAAAGAATCAATTAACAGGGGGGNGGGGGGGACTACCGCGAATTTTGCCAGTTTTTTGCATGCACTACAGGGTGTGCCATTTTTTATGTCAGTCTTGGAATGATTCCAAGTCAGCGACATTCGCAGCAGTTGCAAAGAGCGCAATAAAGATGGGGCTTGGGGGGTCGGGGCAAGTCTGGGGTGAAATGGCTCCATGGTTGGGGTGTGTCGGCCAAAACTGGCCACCAAATTCACTTCAATTACGTCTCCAGACCTCGGGGTTTATTTGACCAATAGACGATTTTTCTAATACTTGTCAGACCCAGTACGAAGGTCTGGTGATATATTTACTGGTTTATTTTATATAGATGGTAAAAAGGGTGGGGAAAGTGCGATTGGAGAGATATGGAGTTTTTTATGTGGGGGGTTGGAAATAAGTATTGACACTATTCGTCGCTCATTCGGACGTTCAAGTTATTTTCAAGTTTCACACTGTTGGTTTTTTTAAACCAATTTTAAGGGTCATTGACCCGGCACGGTTTTTTTTAAATGAATCGATAGCCTGTTTTAACTTTGTGTATTGCAAGTTTCGCAAATTAATCAATGCCATTTCCCAGTGCAAAACATTTCATTAGCAACCGCTCGCCATAAAATTAACCGTCCCCCCACCTCCCCCCTTCCAAACAAACGGAAATAGTTTTCCAGTGAAAGTCTATAGACAGCGATAAAAGTTTCACAGCAAAATTGCAGTGCGGCATCGGGTGTCCCATAAAATCCATGAGCACCAATTCACTTTGATCATGCGCATGTGCAGATCCATCAAGGACGGTTTAATTTTTCTAAACCCTGTTGTGCATAGTAGGAGAAGGAAAAAAAAAAAGTAGGTTGATGGACAAACTTAGAGGAGGACTATTTTTGAGTCAATTGCAAGAGCCTCAGCATGGAATAGGAAACGTTTTTCCCTCTGAGACAGCGATTTCCATTCAAATTCTTTGGGGTCGGTTCTAAGTTGGGAGGGAGTTTCATAAGAATTTTTGCGGGTTTTTGCAGGGGACAGCTCTGCGGTCAGTGTCTGGCGCCTACTTTTGAGCCTGTCTGCTGAAAAGCTGGGGGTGATCAATATGGCTTTTTGGGGGAGGAGAGTGGGAGAGACGGCAGATTTACACTTCCAACAGTGCGTGTGTGCTCAATGCAGGGATTCACATATCACAATATGAACCGCCATTTTTTAAATACAGAAAAGCGAAGGAATTGCCAAAAATAATATTTTATTATTTATTTATTAATAATATAAATATTTAAATTCATTTTATTATTTGATTGCTGTATGCTGACTGAATGGCCGGACCAGACAAAGTATACAGGCTTCCTGATCAAAAGGCGCGATATTCATAGCATGTCACAATATGGAGTACGAGGTCATGTTTTGTTTTTTTTTGCGACCCGTCTTTGTCTTGGGGACAGGGCGATGGACTTTCTATCGGCATGATCGTGACGTCGCTGGTGAAGGGGGCACTCCCCTTGAGTCACGTGGCGTCATCGATTTCAAACCATGCCCACTTACGTACTATATCGATGGTCATTTACCTGGCTGTCTCAACGGGAATTTTCGGACTGGCCTCGTTTACAGTGAAACCCTGAGTCAATCAGATGTAAGTTGTCCAGTACGGTACTGTAATGGAGTGTTAGTAAACGCAATTGGATAACCAACTCCAATTTGTGTATGGTCAGTGTATATTCGGTTCAATCTTCATAATTTTATATTCGTAATTTAGAAAATAACACTGAGATGGTAATTTGACGTCGATTTTCTATGCTTATTTGTCTAATAAACAAAAGTTTTAACATGCTTGTTTAGCGGATACGGTAATGACTAATGACACGAATATTATCGTGGAAGAAATTTTGCGACAAAGGCGTATCAAATAGCGAATGCAGAACAACTTTCGTTACCATGCTCAATTTGACCCTTGAGTAAATATTGACCCACTTTGTTATGTACCATTCAGTATTATAATAGTCTTTACTGATATTGCCCATTGTCACAAAGACAACAATCGGCTGTCAACCTGTAGCCATTTGAATGCTCACGCAACGACACGCACCTATAGGGCGCAACGTAGTCCACGCACTTTGAACCCCTCTGTACCTGGCAATAGAAACGCGACGCCGGCAGGCTTTGAATGGGCCCGCTCTGCTCATGCGACATGGCAACCCCGCCTAAAATCGGGTATGGGTGGGGTGGATCCGACGGGATGGTGGGGGAGAAGTGGGTGGTGGGTGGCCGGGTACGGAAGGGGAGCGCAGCCAGTCAGTTGTCGGCTTTCGTCGAAACAACAACTCCGAGAGCAAGTCGGTGGGGGGTACTGGTTTGCAAGGAAAAAAAAATTACATATTTTGCGAAAAAATAATTTTTTTGGCAATGCCTGTGCTGTAAAAAAAATATTTGTAGGAAAAAAAAAGTGTGAGTGCTCTAAAACCGGGAACTAACTAAAAGCGGGGATCTAAAACTACAAAAGTGGCGGCCGGTGCTCTGTGGGCGTCCTCCCCTTCGTCAGCCGCTCTCACCGTGGGACCGCTTACTCTACAAGGTGTGTTCAAAAATTTCGGGGTTGGTTAAATGGGGGTTAAAATTGATGCTTTTTGAATCGGTGCCAGGTTAACAGTAGCCGGCTTTGTTCGTTGCGCCATTTTGTACTGATAAGCATCGCACATGTCAGTGTACGGTACTGAAGGAAAAAAAAAAAAAAGTGCCGGGTGACTTAAGCGCAATATTGGACCTTACCCGGGGGGTCGATAAATCGATTAGGGTCCAATAATAAGAGGGCGTTGAGCGCGACCCCGGCTGAAGTTATTCTTGTCTCGACCCTTTTTGGAGAGAAAAAACTGGTTATTTTTCAGAATTATAGTTCTGAGCAGAATGGCTTAGGCGATGAAGGTTATGCCCCTGATTGTATGTAATCTTATAATGAGCTTATTTTCAGAGAATGTCACTTGTTTGGATTCGTTTAAGAGCAATGAACTGTTGACAAGTTTGACAAATTTTTGATGTACAGGGTGTACCAACTGTTCCAGGTTTTTTTGTAGGGGGGAAAGTAAAGTGTTGGAGACGGCCGAAAGAGGGGTTTTTATACAGCCTCCAGGGGTTTTTTGAGTAGGAGGTAGGGAAGACACATTGATCGGGATGGGGCCAGTACGGCACAGAAGTTTTTGGCGGACACCCAAGGCCGAAACTCGCTTTCCTGAAATATTCTCTGGAATCCTACTGAGGGAGGTTTTTCCTACAGGGGGTGCAGACTATTTTTTTTTAAGGATGCTGCGACACCCTGTGCAGTATTGATCCTATGGGGGTGAAAAAAAGCTGGGGAGGAGCAATGGACGGAAATTGTGGAAAAATATTTAATAAACACTTCAAAAGGGGGGGTTGCTGGGATGGAATGGTTTAAGAGGATGTGCGGTGGCTTCTTGAAATTCGGAGTAATTTATCCATCAGCAAGGTAGATGGAATGCTCTCGGAGAGTGGTTGGTGGAAGGAAGCCGCGAGGGCTATGATGGGAAGTGGGGACAGGCCTCTAGGGGGTTTTGTAGCCTGGGAATTATGCAAACACCAGTCGAAGAAGCCTGTGGCTGGAAAAGAGGAAATTCAATTTTTTAAAAAGGCATCCACCTCAAGACGGTCTTATCAATATGGTACTAGAGTTATGACCAACAATGCATCAAATTGCGGCAGTATGTCAATGCTAACAATGTGATTATCGATGTAATTGCGAAAATGGAAGGGGTCTCCAGCTGCGAATAGTAATTCTGATAGGTGGAGAGAGACATTCAAACGATCAAAGATTTATTGGCTCCAAGGGGGGGAAATGATGAATAGAAAAGACAAGGGGGCACGAGCGGAGCAGGAAAGTCAGGTTTTTTTTAAAGTCGTCTTTGAAATGTCCGACCGAAGTTTCTGTATGACCCCCCTATACTGGCCATCTGCATATATCTGAATTGGGTGATTGGGTAGCCAGTGGGATGGAGGGGTAAGCTGCTTTTGTTTGCTGCCACCTTTTGGCAGCTGTTCTTTCCAGCCTGTGTTGCACTGCTGGCATGAATATTGGGTATGGTTTATTTTGACAAAAATTTTCAACCGTAAACTTCCTGCGGCATCAACATGTAAATATTCTGGGCATTTTGAGAACCATTAAATTGTAGTGGAGCCATATGGTTTATTGTCAAATGTCGCTGGGGGCACCAGGTGCGCACCCAATCTGTCGGCAGGTGGCTCGTGTGATGTACAACCTAGTGCATAATTTGTGACTAATTTTTACCAATGCTCAGTATGTGTTTGTTACCCATTTTTTTGTGTGACCGGTCAAAGTGTGTGACATGTTCCGTTCGTTGACCCTTGCAGGTGTGGGGCGGGGCGAGGGGAGCGTAGGCGCCATGATGCAGAACGGGATGGACGCTGTACCGGCGCAAAATGGGACGCTGCACGGGTCGTCGTCGGCGTCGTCAACGGCATCGCACTCGTCATCGCAGACGTCGGCTGGATCGTCGGAAGAGTCCAAGACCAACCTGATCGTCAATTACCTCCCACAGACCATGACCCAGGAGGAGATCCGGTCGCTCTTCTCCTCTATTGGAGAGGTGGAGAGCTGCAAACTCATCCGGGATAAGGTCACAGGTCAGTTTCAAGCTTACTTTGGGAATGGACTGGGTAGCAACAGGAACCGGATGGTGCATTATTAGAGCGGTGGGCAAAAGGGGTTGTCAATTATTGTTGATCTTTTATAGGACAGCCTGCTCTAAAATGTCGAAAGGCGATGCAATAATAAGGCCTTAATTTGTGATTAAATAATGATTGGCTGTGCTTTTGCCATGGTGGTAATCAACCGGGTGTAGCACAGAGGGAATTGTGTCCATTTGCGTATTAATTCTTTTTCATGACCCATATTTGTCATTTGCTGGAGTTATACCTGTGGGGCACACCGCAAAGCCACTCATGTCTGCAGTTTTGTGCAGTCAGTTGCAGCAGTTCGGTGTAATTTAGTCAGTTGGTGTTTTTCTTACTGTACAGGACAACTGCTTAATGCAAGTGGTTAAATATAATTGGCCATTAAATTCAGTATTGATTGAGCCTGCAAGACACTGCGAACAAAGGCAGCTGGAATATCTCCTGAAGGGAAAAAGCGAATATGCTTGAGAAAAAGCGTGTTTGTCAAGGCATGGTTATACTTTATACACAAAGTTCACTTTGAGAGATTGAAAATTAAGTCAAATATGCTTTGTATCATCTCGTAACTTTTGATTTTAAAATTCAGTATGGCATACCATACCCAACATCCTCATTCTCATAACGTTGACTCGAAATAATCCTATACTGTGTAACAAAAACCAAGCTATTTTGAACGCGTAACTGGGCATATACCAAATGCCCACCGGCCACCATCAGGTAAAGAGCAAAACATATCAACAGCACAGACCATCGAATCCACACTAGTTCAGGAGGAACTACACTAGTAGAGAACATGACGCACACTGCATACCGAATCGTTTCAATGCCAGCTATTAAAAACCACTTTTTATATATACAGCCTAAGTGTAACCAGACGTGGTATACAACCTAGTAAACCTCAGCGCCTGCTGCTTGTGACATGCAGTGTTACCATAGGAAGCCAAACCTAGGCCACATTGCTTAATTACGAAGGGATGAAACGCTGCACTTAGGTTGCCACCTGCAACTGATTAATTATTTCTTTGGCGTGGTTGCGGGTGTATGACCCCCATTTCTTTGTGCACTGGAAGGGCGACTAGGCCACAAAACCCAGTCGATAATGTCGCGAATTGTGGTGCGTGTTGCGATTCTCATTCACGTTGCCTGGAAATCATCTAGATATGCGTAATGTACAATTTTAAAACGGTGCCTAATTTTGTCGCCTGAGCTACAGGCTCTGACAAATTTCAGAACAAGCCATAATTTTGGCCCCTGTTGTGAGTGCGAAAATGCATGGCCGGCTCGTCCATAAATCTGTCGGACTTAAAATGTGTTTCAAAATATAAGTGCAACACAGCTTACCCGATGAACCCGGCTATAATTTGTGCAGAATATTTTCGCAATCGCTCTATTCCAAGAGCCTATAGTTCCAACACGTTTATATGCAAGCCAAATCCTGACTGCTTGACTAATGGGCACGAATGCCTCCTTCCTCGGATCACTCCAGCCGCATAAACATCCCCAGTCTTAGTCGTCTCATGTGTGTGTAACATTTCAAGCCACACATCATGCTATGGTTGGAAACATGGTAAAAATCATGATTCACCCTGTAGTTTTTTTTAGATCGATGGAAAGCAACGGGAGAGGATTTGCAAACAGATCGATATAGCTCATTTCCTCTTTTCTCTTTCAGACTTCCTCCTATCAGGGCTCTTCTTTTTTTTTAAAGGAAGACGTTATTTACTCAGATCACTTTGCTAAGTTCCTCGTTTTTTTTTTTTTCTAAGAGTGTGTATCAAGAAGCAGCCACGTGAAAAGTTGTCAAAGAGCCCACTTAATGAATCTGATTAAGTGCTAGAAGGGTATGGTGGTCCTCTCCCGGACATATGATGGCACGTGTCACCATATGGCAGACATGTCCTCACAACCGCAGTTTCCAACCCCCCCAAAGATAGGAATAGGACC
Source organism: Catajapyx aquilonaris (assembly GCA_000934665.2). Taxonomy (NCBI): domain Eukaryota; kingdom Metazoa; phylum Arthropoda; class Diplura; order Dicellurata; family Japygidae; genus Catajapyx; species Catajapyx aquilonaris. The sequence goes on from KZ538111.1 coordinate 56,955, forward strand.
GGATTTTAGCCTCAATCTATCTTCTGGGGTTGAGACCGGAAGAAGTCGAAGAAGGAAACGGATCGACCTCCACTCTCGGTCTCAACTTCTTCTTTTTCTTAGAAGAGGGCAAGGGGGAGAGGGGGGAGGGGGGAGAAAAGGGAGAAATTTTCAAAGGCTTTCCTTTCAACTTTTGGCTGAAAAGCAAACGCGCTGAGGAGTTTGAGCCACTTTTCCTAATTTATCACTGTGAGGTTTCCAACCCTTTTTCTTTCAAAAGCCATTCTGAGGAATCCCCGCCTACTTTTTTTTTCCTTTTTTCTATTTTATATATAAAAAAAGCCGGATGGTTTTGACGTCATTCACAGATGGTCTCCAGATGCGGCACAAGTATGTTAAGTATGAGAAGGGGGGAGAAAAAGGATATTTTCAGAGGTTGTTAAAACTGGCGCACTGGTTTAATTACTCTTTAGAACCCACATTTTGAAGGGAGTTGATTAAACTAATGCTAGGTGCCGATTCTTTTATCATGCACTCTGGTTTGAATTGCCTTTGATGCTGACCAATATTTGGTTGAAAATTTGTAATGAAAGGTGTGAAATCGACTATACGTTACAGGTGTGCAAATGTCATTAGCATGGTCTTTGGAACTCGTGTAATTTGTAATTAACGGAATTAAATCACCCTGTAGTTTTTTTAGGGTGTTTCCCATACTGCCTGAACAGCTTCCCCAGTTCCCGAATAGTTTAAACAAACATTTGGCGAGAACTGAAAGCCTGTAGGTGCTTAATCTTGGCCACATCTTCCGTCTGGTAAAAGGAGGCAGACTTCGACTCTTGTAACAATCCAGTAATGGCTCTTTTAAAGCCGGTTTGGAAGGGGGGGGGAAAAAATTGTGTTCAAACTTTTGCCAGGTCGCATTTCTGTGGATGATGGGCACTACACGCACCTTGAAAGATGTGCAGAAATTTATTGCGGACAAACACGCGAAGAATGTTAGCCCTGGCACGTCATTTGATGCATTCTTGCCCCTGTTCAAAGGCGATTGAGTTGTTGCACAGTTGTAGGTGAAAGGCACGTGGAAGCACAATTTGTTGAGAATGGGGGGGGGGGGGGGGGGGGTTNTTGGTGGTCAAAATCCGGGGAGTATTTCAGGTCGTTATGAGTTAATTAATGGGGGGGAGGGGTTTCAGTTTTAATAAAATGACGTTGCGAAAGAGCTCTTGTGTTAAATTTTCAATTTTGGCTTACCATAATTAAATGGTGTCCTGCCGTAAATCCAAGGCATTAAATGATTCGGAGCGGAGATTACAGCAGTCATGTAAAAAGTATGCAAATACGGGTACAAATTTGGGCCAGCTCACATTTTTGTGGTTTTTTTTGGAGCGTTGACATACACTACGCAGTTTGTGTGGGATACTTTTTTTACGTACCGGTACTCCTTCAGCCAGAGGTGTTGCATACCTCTGCTTCAGCTATATGCCACTCAACCTGTCAGTGCCTAACCTTGGAGAATAATTGTGCACACAGTAATGCAAGTAATGGAATTTACCAACACAGGACAGCAGACATTATATTGGTAAATGACAGGAGCAAACAATGTAGTTACCTAAATGTCCACACATAAATAAGACAATAGTGTACCAAACTGTTGATGGTGATTAAATACTAGCTCTTTATACACACAAACTGCTTTAAAAATTCTGAAGCAATTTTTACTCCCATTACGTAGCAGCGGAGCGTTCAGTCCGTTTTCTTTAGAATGAAGGCTGAAAAGTACAGAAGTCATCTTTCGTTGGGCTCGTAAAAGAGTTGACATCAGCCCCTGATGAAAGAATGAGAGTTATGAAAAATTTGCACGCGTGTTTTCTGGACTCGGGCTGTGAAGGGGTGAAATTCTTGGCACGACGTATGCTGTCAAGAAGCTGACCCCATTAATATTGACTCATAATCAGTTGGCACTTACTCCCCATGCTTTTTACCACTTTATAGCATGCGTAGCGCTTAAGATGACAGTCCTACCTGTATGGAGAGAGAAATTGCTATTTAAATGGGTTGAAATAGATTACCTGCCATTGAAAGGTTCTAATATTAGCTGATGTTTTGATGATATTTGCATTGCGCCACTGGTGGTCCTGTCTGTTAACTAACAAGGGAGCGAGCAAGGTCGGTCGCCTCCGATTTGGTTGAAACTCGCTGGAGGAGTCACTTATGTGCGATAGACACTGTGGTGAAAATCCTAGATGACATTGTCCAACCGTTTCCGAGATATGAGGGACAGAAACATCCGAATTTTATGCTCATATCTCGGAAACGGCTGGACAGTGTCATCTATAGGACTTTCACCACACTGTCTATCACACATGAGTGACCCATCAAGCGAGTTTCAACCAAATCGGAGGCGACCGACCATGGTCGTTCCCTTGTAAGTGTGCGACGACACCGCCATCTACCACCAGACTTTTCTACATTGTGACCAAGGCGGCTTCTTAGCACAAGTTGAGCACTTAAAGGTATCGGTCGAATCGAGAGTCCATTTCCTAGGTCCTGGTTTCTTTGGCAGGCGGAACTGCTTGTATTTTGTGAGGGAAAAAGTCAGGCAAGCAACCAAATGGGCAATGCCAAGAGCAACAGGAATGGATCCCCCCCTTTCCGCTCTTAGGAATTCCAAATGGTGTCCCATAAAGGTCCGCCCCCACTTTCCCCCTTTTTTGGGGGGAAGTGGGGTATAATTCCACCCTTTCCAATACCTCGCTCTTTTAACCTCATCCGGGATTTACTTCTTTGGAAAGGCTGCCACTTAATGTAACTTCATTCCGAATAATTGCATGACATTTTTGAGTGCAATTTGTTGACCTATGCTGTTTCTTTTGTTTCAGGCCAGAGTTTGGGCTACGGCTTCGTGAATTATCACCGGCCTGAAGATGCCGAGAAGGCAATCAACACACTCAACGGACTTCGTCTTCAGAACAAGACCATTAAGGTGAGTTGTATTACGTATATCTGGATGGGGAGACTGGGAATGTGCGACGTCAGGGGTATGACGTGGAACCCTGCCAAATGTGCATCCCTCGCGAAGAGTGCAATTTGTAAACACGGGGACGTTATTTCAGCTAGTTGTACTATGCCCACAGATATCCTCAGGTATTGACACCGAGAAATTTATGTTGTTGTTTTTAAAAATGAATATCAGAAGTTACGTTTGATTTTACTTAGCGAAACTAGCGAATCTCTTGGATGAATTGGTAGCCGCGAGTGGCCCGCGGTGCCAAGCATTAGCTTGAGGATTAATTTTTGAAAATTCGGTGTTGCCATTTTCAGTTCTTTACAACTAGTTATGAGATTATCTAGGGAAAGGGGTTCGAGGATGGTATAGGGGGGGTTGAAAAAACTACAAGGCGACCATTAGTTAACAATTGTTCGGCAGGTCATGTGAATCGAAGAGTCACCCCCCTCCATCCCCTACCTCCCTCCCTACCCCCTTTGTGCCATGCCTATTCCTCAGGGGGTTTTGTGTTGCGCGAGGCGCAGCTGCGTTGCCAGGTCACCATTTTCCTCTGGGGTCCTCAGCCTCAGGGAAGGGCTCCCCCACCTCCCCCCGGTTTTCTCTCCCTTGTGATGGGGGGGTAGGGGGAGTGTATTTAGGAGAAAGAGCTGGCTCCCTATGGCGCCGTGGGGGCTCTGCCGACCATGAAATGGAGCCAGATCGATACATGCGCTCTTGCCATGTCTACTCTCCGGATTAATGGTGGAGGGTATGGGGGGGGGGGGGGNGGGGGGGGGGGGGGGTGAGAAATCCCCAGGCAATGTTGCCAAATTACCGGTCCATGTGTGAATATTGCTTTAAAAATAGATATCTCCAGACATATCTTGGTACTACATACGACGTTTTCTTATTGCTTCTCACTTGTCTCCCCCTGCCTGTGCCGAAGATAAGCTTGAAGAATGGGCAAATGGGGACTTTGGCCATGGGATTTGGCTTGATTTATCGCCCCCCGGTATTTGCATTCCCCTTTTTCCTAAACTCCCTGCCTTTGCATTTATTTTCTATGCGCTTTTCCCCCTCCTCCCGCCCCCTTCTGATTTCTCTTCCATTAACTGGTTGAGGCGGGGGGTGGGGGGGGGGGGCGTTTGAAAATAGGGTTAATGCTCAGGAGGAGAGAAATTTCGCACGTGGATTAAATCGGCGCAACTTAAGGTTGGCAACCTCGTGGGAGCTAGGGGGACAATATTCGTGCTTATTGATTGGAGGGGACGGAGGGCGAAATAGAATTTGGGCGGGAGTGTTGCCCCTGGGAGCTATGCGGCCCGCGGGACAAGAGAGGTGCTTGGTTTGCGTGGATGTCAGGATCAGACAGTTCCAAGTGAATCGGCTACTTTTATTTTATTTATTTTATTTTATTTATTTATTTTACCTCATTACATTGGGAGAATCAGCACTTCATTAGGGGGGGGGGGGGATACCACCATTTTACCACTCAAATTATTTCTGAAACTTTCACACGTGCATGGGGCCAGGGATAGAGAAGGAAGCGGCTGTGGCCTATTATACGGACAGAGATCTGGATACGGAAGCGATCCCGGAATTATCCTGGGAGGATAGAAAACCACGGTTAGGATCGCCGGCCTCGGGAATCCAACCCAGGACCTCCCGTTTAGCAGTCGGGACGCCTTAACCACTACACCAACCTGCTTCGGTAGTGAATCGGCTACTTTTGAAACACCAAAATTTTAAAAGCCTGTGATAATGGGTTTGTTAGAAGAGTAAACACTGGGTGGTGAGTAATGGGTGGGGGAAATGCAGAGATTAGAGGGTGTCCAGTTGTGCAAGGAAATATTATTCTTAGTCGTGGCTCATGAAAGACTTATCGAGCGGGAATCGACCAAACAAGGAGGGAGATTTGTCAGTGGCGAGGGCCACAAAAGGGCATTCACATGTGATTGAAACGAACTTAATAGGCTGCTTTCGTGCGGCTGTCGTTTACCTGCTTAACCTTCATTGTTCCAGAGGCGCAGTTTTTTATGGTAGGGATTGTGTATCAACGTCTTGATGTATCGCTTGTTTGCGTATGACACGGCCCGGTATTAGCTAGGTGCGAATGGATATTTTGGGGGGTTTTATCGCGAATAAAACCCGTTCCTGTTGCTTATCTAGATGTATGTGGGCACGATGTACCTACATGAAGTGCGTATGTGAAGCACGTCATTTTTAATAGGTAACTGTGGGAGGTACCATTAATGACAGTAATGAATGCGTACAGATAGTAATTGGTGTGATGGAAATAGTACTATTGGAGTAAAATGCGCTACTCGACCTAGCATGCTAGGGCCTGAAGGCAAAAGGCACAAATTGGCCCAATGCTGTGTGCAATTGATTTTTGCACAGTAATTCGCAATTGTATGGGTGTCGATTCTTTAAAGTTATTCACAAATATGAACTTAGCAAAACCCGTGTCGACACATCTAGCACTGTCGCATTAAAATGTTAGAAACCTAAATCCGTATTTATAATTTTGCCAGTATTTGCGTGTGGCTTAACACAATTTTAGCAAAACCAGGGCATGTATTAAAAGACCAGCCCTAGGGCTTGCTTTCTCCATTTTTAAAGCCCAGCGCTTGCAAAATAAATACATGGCACACTGCACTTTTCCCCGACCTTTACTCTCAGCACGCAAACATGAAACCTGGTCATAAGGACAGTTGGCAACCGGGTAATTGTGATTGGTGGCATACACGAGTAGGTGGAGCCTAATAGTGTGACGGAGCTGGTATATCAAAAGGTGGTTCTCGTGCCAAGAAGTCATGAAGACGAGGTCACCCCCTTCTAGATCCAACCTGGCACCAATCGCCCTTATTGAACCCTGACGTATATTTCTGCTCCGGAAAAAAAAACTGAAGTGCACTTTGCCATGTAATTACATGGTAACAATACCCCTCGTTTTAAGGAGTCATTTTAAGAGACGTCTAAGAGAGTGCAGACGGGACTGGGAGCCAGACATGTATAGTAAATTTTTTACAGGGTTTGTCAGAGCTCCGGAAGAAAAAAAAAAGTCAATGGAAACCAGATTAGTCTGGAGTGAGCTGGTTTCAATGGGATTTTCCGTTTTCGGGCTCCTTTTCCGTAATGAAATCGTGCACTTGTGCCGTTTTAATGAAGTATTTTGAAGTTTCTTCCCGGTGCTCCAGGGAACTGCGTCTTAAAGCGGATTAATTAGACGATCAAGTTGTTGATCTTACTGGAACCCAAGTGGGAGGTGGGGACATACTTTATGAAAAAAAATAGCGTAACTTGCCAGTGGCCAATTACTAGCCGGATGCACATAAAAAGATAAATATATTTTCAATGGAAAGGTTCCATTTGAGTGGCGGTTTCATGGAATTAAATTTAGCTCGTACTCTTGGCATGAGCCGAAATGAGCCCGTCAAGGTGGGGGTTTCATATATATATTTTTTTTTACTCACCATTATTTTGTGGGTGATGGGTTAACATCTGCATGCAGCAGGAGGGGGATTAAAATTCTGTCACGACCTTCCAGTGTCACATAATTTATGCTCACATGGCTGAAATCATATGTTTGAGCAAGATTTTTTTTTTTTGCAATTTTTTTGGTAAAATTTCTTTTTTTTTTGGTGGGGGGCGGTGTGACTGGCGTGACATTAGGATTAGTCTGGCAAAGTGCAGGACCTGGCGAAGTTCCATTTCGGCGGGGGCCGTCACTCTTCACTAACAGCTCGCTAATCGTTACAGAAACTCCGGAGTGGGTTGTGGAGAGGTGCGGGGCTTGGGTGTTGAAACTTGACGCAGGGCACCTGTTCTGTGTTTTTGGCTCTGTTTCTCTCAACTCCACGGGGAGTCCACCTAGCTTGGGGGTGAGGTTTCACAGGGGATGCCATAGCATCGCTTGATAAATCTAGCCTATTTGGTTTGGGATGGCGGCAGATGGGCAGTGTCGTGTTTCCCCTCTGATGGGGCATGTGTTGTTTGTTCTAAGTTTTGGACAGTTTGGGGACACTGGTCGGTTGTAATTAAATAAGTCTGGTTCTTTCGGACTGTCCGGTTTCATTACACACGGCGTGTGTTTGTATAGAAAGATTATGCAGGATCATTGGATTTGCAATAACAATGGTTTTTTGTTGTTGTTCGAAGCGGATAGAATAAACAAGATAAACTCGGGGATGATCCGGCAAAATATGTTTTGATTCATTATCTGTGAGTTATATTTGTGGCTGATTTCATGTGACGTACAGTGCTGGACATTATTTCCGTCACACTGCTAGCGACATTTTCCGATGCGGCAGACGTGCAAATCGAATCATTGCGAGTAAGAAATGGTAGCTCTTGGGTGACATCACTACCCTTTGGACACTCTCACTTACCGCCTGCCGGGGCGTTTTGCATGATGTGCTCATATCACCTGAGAGCGCCATGAGACCTTTCATTGTGCTATTATGTCGCGACCCTACCGGACTACGCCGAAATTTATAGGTACAAAAGGGAAGCGCTACATGCGGGCCCAACATGGCCGCCGGCGACCATGTTGGGTCCCCCAATGTAGCGCTTCCCTTTTGTACCTATGAAGTTCAGCGTAGTCCGGTAGGGTCGCCACATAATTGCTCCGTGAAAAGCCTCATGGCGCTCTCAGGTGAGCACCTCATGCAAAACGCCCCGGCAGGCGATAAGATAAGATTAGAGGGGTAGTGTCCAGGGGCTGGCTCACACTCTATCACTTCGATGTGCACTTCTGCCGCATCGGAATATGTCGCTAGCAGTATGACGCGATTAATGTCCAACACTGTACGGCATGTCTCGATTTCCAGTGGAGCAAAGTAGGTGGCGCAAATTGAGATAACAAGCTAGGTCATAGCTCATTCCAGAAAATACAACTACGATGCCAGGAATAGACACGAAACGAATCAGGAGTCCCTCCAGGACGTATCCGTACCGGGGGTAATTTAATTGAACGCGGACAAAGTACACCGACGAGACCCGTCGCTTTGAGATATCCATCCACTTCACAGCACCCAAGCCGAGGCTTTTCATCTTGGATCCCCCTCCGTCTTGAATAATTCTCACTGACCTGTTCCAACCACGTCTTCCTACGTCCTCAGCATCCTCTTCATAGGCTCAAAGGCTGGTTCTTGTATACTCAAACCCACTCGTCACACTTCTCACTTGACCCTTGAAGGTTGCAATTGAGCTGCATCTGAGACGGGTTTCATCGGGTTACAGGACCTTGGACTGGGTTGATCCAGCTTTACAATGTCTCACAAGTATTGGTTGCAACGGGGAAAGGACCGGAATGTGACATTTTCTAGAAGTGTCTAGGACAGTTGAAACTTCAGGGTCTCTGGTTAGCCTTTCGCCAATATGTCCCAAGGTGAAGCAATCGGGTTTTACACAACTTGGGGTTTGTAGCAGTCATACCTATACATCTAGAGCTCGAATTACACTCCCGTGAGTATCCAGGGAGACGGTGGCGTTATCTTATCTCAAGCCACCGGAACTACTTCTGCAGGTGATTAATAGCGCTATATATTGTGTGATTACGTGACGCGACTGTTGTTAAAGCAAGCTTCAAATCTAGGGCTTTGTACAGTGCTGGAGATTAATTCCGTCATACTGCTAGCGACATCTTTCGATGCGGCAGACGTGCAAATCGAAGTGATAGAGTAAGAAGAGGTAGGCCTTGTGTGACGTCACCGGCTGGGGGGGGCAATGGAGGAAAGGCTTGTCCCCAGCCAGTGACGTAACCCAAGGGCTACCATTTCTTACTCGCACGGCTCGCACCCTATCACTTCGATTTGCACGCTTGCCGCGCCGGAAAATGTCGCAAGCCGTATGACGCGATTAATGTCCAACACTGTACATTACATATAGGAGGGTTACACTGTTTGTTTCTCACATGATCTGATCATATTTACAATTTGTGTGTTTCTAGGTTTCATACGCGAGGCCGAGCAGCGAAGCCATCAAGGGGGCCAACCTGTATGTATCCGGTTTGCCCAAAAACCTGACGCAACAGGACCTGGAGAACCTGTTCAGTCCATACGGACGCATCATCACCTCCCGGATCCTGTGCGACAACATCACTGGTGAGCCAAAATTTTCTCTTCCGGACGTGTTGGGTTATTTGATTGGACCTGGTGGACACTTGGCAATGCAGAAAGGGTCATTCTGAGGCCATCGTGTGAGTGATTTCCGGAGGTATGGTGTATCTGGGAGCGCTTTTTTTTGTATAACTTGACCGTTCTTTGATTGTTGCTGCAACAGCACCTGGTAAATATGTCAAGATTAGGCAGAGTCATAACTAGTACTTGAGGATCGTAATCCTAGACACCCCTCGATCAAGAGCGGTCCATTTAGCGGTCGGGCTTCCTGACATTGAGCTTTTTGGGGCGTAAAGGAGCTGGAGTGATGATAAAAGTGGAAGGGGGTGGGAATCGATAACCCCCAGGGACTATAGAGTACTATAGGAGCCCCATGGTGCAAAGGCGCCCTAGGCTTCTTTTTTAAAGAGAGGGAGTTTCTGTTTGCGTGATTGGAGGCCGTCAGGTAGTGATTTGGGCAGGAAGGGGGGGGGGGGGGGGAAGCCGNCCCCCCTTATGCCCTATTTGGATCCATGATCCCCCCCCCCCCCCTCCTCTCTACCAAATGTCAGGCGCCAAATGTCATGGCCCCTATGTTGCCATTCTTGAAGAAAGTGGTCAGCTCGGATTTTTAAAATTCGGGGTGGGCCTCGCAGCAGCCCATTTTAGCCCCCCCCCCTCCCCCTCCAAGCCATCTTCTCCCTCACTCTCCGGGGTTTTTCGCAGTGTCGATAAGAGTCGGTGGGAAATGGGAAAGAAAATGAAGGTTGGATTCTAGGGCCATTAAGGTGATTGGAAAATGCAAATGGCGGCGAGCCCTGTGATGAGATGGCGAGGGTGAAGTGGTGCAGGAAGTAGTGAACTGCCAAGTGGGCAGAGTGGAAAAGAGGTTTCCTGCACATTTTTTTTTTTTTCTGGGAATGTACCTGGCGGGGGAAAAAAGAAAAAAATTGTTGCGGAGAAGGTGGAAATAGATGCAGTTAACGAGGGGAGAGGATTTGTCATGATTTCAAAGGCAGAGTAGAGCAGGTAATTCAGAGCCTGAGGAGCAATATTCCCATTCCGGCAGGGGCCTCCTCTGCAGGAGATCCAATTAATTGGAGGAGGAGGGTGGGGTTTGGGAGGTGGGTCTCCATGGTCACCAAGAGGGTGTTGCTAAGCAACCAGAAAAGCAACCACCTCCTCAATTTCTACCCTTACCCGTTTTATCCTCACCTGGTTGATTTTTTTTT